>PVLA01004672.1:0-169008 GCA_004027455.1 Hydrochoerus hydrochaeris | reverse complement strand
AGGGATGTGGGTAGGAGGAGAGGAGACGGGATAGATCCAGGGGAGAGAATGGGCAGGGATAGGAGGATGAGAAGGGCCAGTGAGGAGTGTATAGAGAGGAGGGAAAGGGAGGGGATAGGAGAGGAAAGTGGGGGGCTAGAGGGGAAATGGAGGACAGGAGAGGGGATGGAGAGCACAGAAGGGGAAAGGCAATAGGAGGGAAAGGAGGAGAGAGGGGAGAATGCTCTAGGGTGGCTGTGCCCCGGGAGCCCACGGCAGCACCATGAGGCTGCTATGCCCACCACACTCAGCATGCTGATGCCCTCCGAAGTCCCTGTACCCTGCACATACAAGACAAGCCTGGCTTGCTGGATGGATGTCAGGTGCCCTACTGTTGGCTGCCCTCTTCAGCGGCATGGCACCGCCACTTTGGCTTGTGCCCTGCAGTGCCCATGCTGAAATGCCCCATGATTTTGTCTTGCGGGGAGGGAGGTGATCTGGGTGAGTCCCCCCCCCCAAGCCCTGCACAAGGCCATCTCGGGAACCCATGGTTCTGCTTTCCCCTGCTCCCTCCCCATTCTAATACAAGTTCCGCTGCCCATTCTGCCATCCCTGGCATCTGAGAGCCACCAGCCTCTTGCTGCCCACATCTGTCCCAGGACAGCATGCAGCCAACTGCAGGCACCTGTGTGTGGGTACCGACGCCAGGAAGAAGTCATACTCTGTGGTGTCCTGGGCAGGGGCTGTGTGTCTGGCATCACGTTGCATATGTGGGGTGGGGCCATTTAAGAGTCTAAAACTCAGCAGGAACAAAGGCTTTGCTCCCCCTGCTTCAGCCAGCGGAGCTGTCCAGAGAGACTTCCGTGATCACTCAGGGCCACCCACCTGCTCAGTGGGCACTGCTGGTCACAGGAATGGGGGCGGCCTGGGTCACCTTCCCGCCAGACCAGTGCACCAGACATTGGCCCAGCAGCTGGTGGAAGAGCCGAGGTCAGCTTCGTTCCTTGGCAAACATGTGCCCAAGGCCTCTTGCTCAGTGCCAGGACTTTCTTGCTCAGTAGCCAGCAGCCACGTGCCCGTGGAGGAGTCGCTGCTTCCTCCTTCCAGACCTGCCTGGCTTGTCCTCTACTAGACACCTCAAAGGCCCTCCGAGCCTGAAGCAGGAAATACCAGGGGTGCAGTGCTGGTGACCGCGGCCACGCATGTGAAACGCTCTCAGAATCGCCGTAAAGCGGACCCTGAACAACATAAACCTTGAACAGCAAACCGCATGCTACCAATTTAGCTTCTCAGTGTCTCTTTGCTGAGAGCAACATTGACTAGCACAGCATACTCAAAACGTGATGATGCATAGTGTTGTATGCCTGTAATGCCAGCACTCTGGGAGGCTGAGGCAGGAGAGTCATAAGTTAGAGCCCAGCCTGGGCAGCATAATGACTTAGGGGGACTCTCCCAGTCTCAAAAGTTTAAAAATTAAGATTAAAAAAGGGACTGGAGCTCAATGGGAAGGATCTGGCTTTAATCTCTAGTACTGGAAGGAGAAAGAGAGAAAGGGAAAGAAAGAAAAGAAAAGAAAAGAAAAGAAAAGAAAAGAAAAGAAAAGAAAAGAAAAGAAAAAGAAAGAAAGAAAGAAAGAAAGAAAGGAAGAAAGAGAAAAGAGAACAGCTATAGAAGAAAAAAAAATGTATTTTAGTTCCTTGAACAAAGATCTCTTACCATCTAAATAAAGAGGCACTATGTTTTCAGCTGGCACCAGCCCTGAAAATTGGATTCTCAATCTTCAAGTGGACCCTGAACACAAACTGGCCATGCGAACAATAAAATTCTAAAAACAGAACCAAAAGGAAAAACTAGAAGCCGCCCTCGCTGTGAACTCTGCTGTCTAGTGGTGGCTGTGTGACCAGCCAATCTTCTCAGAAGCTGTTTGCTGTTGTCTTGTAAGGGTAAAAACTAGCCCATGCTTCATGGGCCATTATGCTGATTACATGAGGCAGAATTTGAACCATTATCAAATCAGTATGGAGATTCCTCAAAATCGCAAAACTGGAAATGCCATTCGATGCAGCTATTCCCCGTCTAGGTGTGACCCCAAAAAGTTAAAGGCATCGGATTGCGGTGACCCATGCATCTTGATGTTTAGAGGAGCACAACTGGATAGCTAAATCCGGGAAGCAGCCCGTGTGCCACCAACAGATAAAGAGAATGTGGTATTTGCATGTAGTGGAATACTACTCTGCCATCAAGAAGGATGCATTGAGTCCTGTATAGGACAATGGATCAAACTTGAGATCATAGCATTGAGTGAAATACATCAGACACAAGAGCTGCAATACCACACGCAGGGTTTCTCTGATGTGAGAAACTCGAAGTATAAACTCAGAGCAAAATAAAGGCTAGATGATGGGAAATGGGGAGATAGATCTTTCTCAAACAGGAAACAGAGCAAGAGAGGGAGGGAGAGGAGGGGAGTAGGGGTGTAAAAAGAATGAAGGTGTGTTAGGTGCCGGCATCAACTCCCCCCATTACTGAATGAATGAAAAAATGTACTGCCAACTAATACAAATTAAAAAACAGTAACAAAATAAATGAGATACTGGTTGTGGCCCGAGCAGAGGAAAGTCTGCTGCTGGCTGACAATCTTGCAGAGCGTCAGCCTCTGCAGGATAGGATGTGCACGGGCTCCAGGGCATTCTAATCTCTTTTACTACTAATCTCTTAGTAGTAAAAACTACTACCTGCGTCCAGTGCTGCTGTGCTAGTTCCTTGAGATGGAATCTGAACCGCTATGAAATCAAGGTGGAGAGTCCTCCAAAAAAAACAAACCCCAAACTACAAGAGCCCTTCCCTTGGATGCAGCTGATCCCACAACAGTTGTTCTGGCAGACTGGGCGGCTGCTGCCACTGAGGAAGGTCATTTTCTGGGCCCTCCCATCCTTATCTGCAGAGTGTGAAATCCAGAATAGAGCAGGTCTATCCCTCTCCAGAGCTCACCTCCCTCATCCTCCCCACAGCCTTAGGGCACCATTTCATTCACTGATCAAAGAACAAAGAAAGTCCTCCTTCCCAGCTGGAAGCAGTGTTCAACCCCCCTCTCCAGGTATAAGGGGGTGTGGGCTACTCAGCAGTCCAGCACCCCCTGGCCCGCCTGCAGGCCTGAGTGCTGAGTCCCTGGCGCTTCGGAGGGTGAGTGAGAACCAGCCACCGCCTCCAGAAGCGCCCAGCTGTCTAGAGCGCTCCCTGCCAATCGCTGCTGGCTGGGCAGCACAGGGAAAGGACCGAGGTGGGGATGATTAGATCGCAGGGCTACTATGGATAGTCGCTGTCCCCAAGGAATCCCTGCATGCACTTGACAGGCTGGGTCCTTCCCCGTGTGCCTGGAAGCTCACACGAGAGGCAGACAAACTCTCCCGGCCTGAAACGCAGGCCTTGAACCGCACAAGCAAAGGTGGGCGCCCCCACCCACACCTGCACGGGAGCCTGCAGGAGGTGTGGGGTGCAGGGATCCAGCGGCTTCCTCCTGAGACTCCCTGCAGCCCAGCCTTCCGCCCATTCATAATCCTGAGGCTGATCCCTCCCATCCTCCCAATTAGCAAACCGCAGGGCTAGCCAGGGGACCAGGGAGCCCCGGGGTGGAACTATAGAAGGACCACACCTTGCTGCCTTTCCAACTTTTAAGAAAGCTGAATCCTTGCCATTTAGATAAATCTACCAGGTTAGAGTTAAATCTCCAAGTAGGGCTTTGCAAGTAATTACCAAAAAAAAAAAAAAAAAAGCCCAGCAGTTATTAAGCCCTAACCGAGTAATTGCAGCTTATTTCACCCGAGCTAATTAAAATGTAATCGGGATTGTCGGGCAACATGTATTCTGTCAGCAGTTTTTCTTGGGAAGAGAAATCAAGCCAAGAGCCCACAAGAAAAAGCCTTTCACGGGAATTGGCTGCATCTGAACTGCTTCTGTAGCCGCTGTAACTGTAAAACAAATAAATTACTGCAACTGACAAGTCAGTAAAAGGTGGTGGAGGGAGGAAAATCCTCTTCCTCCCCGGGGACGGGCCGCTGGGTTTGGCGTCGGGGTGAGGTGCGGTTTAAACAATAGCGTGGCATCTCCTCCGGAGACTGTCAAGCTAAGGTGGGGAATCTGAGCCAGACACCTGGGGACAGACCGGCGCCCTCCTGGGTGTCCTGATAACTCACAAGAGGGTCTCAGGGCTGGGTTTCCCTTCCCTGGCTGAGGTTGGGACTGTCCTGGTCCCTTCCCCCCCACCCCCCAGGGTGTCTGATTTAGAAGACACGCAAACTTCAGCGGTGGACTGCAGTTCTTCAGATACCAACTTTGAGTTCTCCCCCGGTCGCTCCTTGGCATACTTGCCAGGTAGGCCATCCCCCGAGGGCTGTGGAGAGTCACCCCCACATTGCACGCTGACCAATTTAATAGCGCCCCCCGTTTGGGGCCATTTGGGCCCCTGATTCCGGGAGCCCCTCCCTTGGTGAACTCCCTCCCCTCGACCTTGGGCGGGAGGGGAACCCAGTTTATTCAAAACCTGAGGGGCTCGGCTTCCATTTCCAACCACTGGGAGCTTCCAGAGTTTTCTCTGGGGCTAGAGTTGGGATCCTGGAACAGGTGGGTAGCTAAGGGGAGGCGAGTGGCAGAGGAGGAAGGAGGCACGCTAGTGTGTGACTTCAGAGCCCAGCGCCCGCGGCGTCCACCGCCGGCACCACCTGCTCTGCGCGAGTCTTGCCGGGGTCCCCGCTACCGCGCAGGGTCCCAGGGCGCCAGGAGTGCTATTCCTTGGGCCTCCTGCACGCACGCGCGCGCGCACACACACACGTACACGCACCTTTCTGCACGCTCAAGCTGAAGAGACCCTGGCCCCGAGAATTCCTTCCCGGAGCATCCAAGCGTGGCCCCTGCGTTCCGGTCTCCCATCCATCTTCCACTCTCCGTCCCGCAGACCTTACAACCCCGAGGCCCTTTGGAGCTGCGAATGGGACGCAGGCAGCCGCCAGAACCCCGCACACGCTCTGCTCATCCCTGAACACACAAGTTGACCTGGGGGTCCTGGCTATGTCTCCAAGGGTGCACAGCGAGCCCCAGACCAGCCAGGCTGGAAAGTCACAGCTCAAAAGCGTCTGAAGCGTCGGCTGCTCGGGCACCTGCGACGCTAGGGCAACCCGGCGCGTCTCTGGGACCCCGTGAGCGATGGCGCCAGCGGTGGCGAGCGTCCCGGGAAGCCCTGGCGTTGGCGGGACTCGTCCCCGGCGCCAAGATGCGCGTGCTGTGGTCCAGGGAAAGTCACGAACACACGCTGCCACCCTGGGAATCCACGAAACTGCGCGCGCTCTCCGTCCCCAAGGGAGACCCGATTGCTTTGCGGTCGGCCGCCGAGGAGAAGCGACTTGGTGGGGCGGGGAGATGCTCGGCGTCTCGCTGCCCAAGAGAGGGGCTTGGAGAGCCCGGATCGCGCACTCCTCGCGGAGGGAAAGCGGGACAGAACTCTGCGCGCCCCGCCGAGGCTGGGAGGGAATCTCGCGCGCACCCTGGGAAGCCCCCGGGGCTGCAGCCGGGGACCCAAGCGGAGCGAGGGTGCGGGCCAGGGCGAGGGCGCGCGTACCTGGAAGTGCTGGAAGAAGGCGGAGATGCGCGTGATCTGCAGGCTGAGGCACCTGGAGGCGCAGCGCGCGCGCTGGACGCTCCCGGCGGACAGCGACTCGTCCAGGCGCCTCGCAGCCGCCACCAAGCCGGGACCCGGCGCCACGCAGCCCCCCGAAGCCGCCAGCCAGAGCCAGAGCCAGAGCCACAGGCACAAGCACAGGGAGAGGACCGCGCGCGGCGCTCCGGGCTCCATGGCTGCGCCTGGCGCGCGCGGGCCAAGGCTCCCAGCTCCGAGCCGGGGCCGCGCTGCCGGGCACCTCGCGGCCGCCGCAACTCGGCTGCAAAGTTTAATCCTCGCACTCGGGCGCCCGCGCCAGCCCGGCCTCCCTCCCGCTCCCCGGGGGCGGGGCCAGGGTGACAGGCCGCCGTGCCATTGGCTGCCGACAGCGTGAGTGACAGGGGGCCGGGCCCGGGCGCCCCGGCAGGTCCTAGAGCTTGGAGCCTTGCACTCCCGGAAGGCCACGCCGAGCAGGTCCCTGCTGCGTGGGGGGCCCGAGGTTGCGCGTGGGCGCACCCACAGTCGCACTGACCCCTTCCTGGCCCCTGCGTCCCTCCCCACCGTTCAGGGAACCCAGGTGTGAGCGAGGCGAGGTGCCCCGGTGGGTGGCAGGGACCCCTGGGAATGGCTAGGGAAGCACAGGGCGCCCCGGGGCGACTGCACGCTCCCCATTTCCCACCTCGGGGAGACCCTGCTGGTTCTTTAACGTTGGTCACTTTCCCCGCGCCCCAGTCGCGGACAGGAGGCAAGAACACGGAGATGGAGGGAAGCCCAGAGGAGGGCAGGGCCCAGCGGGGCAGCATTTTCATCCCTGAGGCTCAGTCCTACGCCCCTCTTCCCTTCTGTGCCCCTTTGATCCTCCCTCCTCTCCTTCCTTATGTCCTCCCTTCCCTCTCTTCCTGCCCGCCTTTCTCCTTTCCTCTCTTCCTCCTTCTGCTTTTCCCTTCCTTCCTGCCTTCCCCCTCCTCGCCCTTCTTTCTTTCCTTCTCCTTCTTTCGTTTCTTCCTCCCTCTTTTCTTGCTTTCCTCATCATTATCACCTGCAAAACACCTGAGAGTAATTCACCTGTCGCGTTAAGGGTACACACTGGGCTCCCCGGGGTCTGTCCCTCTAACACACACACACACACACACACACACACACACACTCAGTGTGAGTGAGTTATTCCCGTTTCTTCCCTTGTGTCTGCCCAGCGCCCCTTGAGTAGGCCCTCTTTATGAGATCGCGCCTCCTCCATCTCCTGGAACCTCACCCAGCACCCTTGCACCACCCAGATTCTCCCTCCCTGACCAGTCCTGCGGAGGCCAGGGCCTCCCGCACAGTCCATGCCTAAGGTGCCAAGTAGAAGCTTGAGCCCCGTGGCGGAGGGTCACGGCCTCGGCCTGGCAGGTAGGAGGCCCTGGGTAAGAATCCCTACCTACTCCTCTTGGAAGGTATCACACAGTCACGCTGCACACAGCAAAGTTCAGCTGGTGTCCTAGAGGTCCTGTATCTGTTCAAAGAAAGCATCAGATAGTCAGGATACCCTGTGCATGGAATCTGGTTAGGCTTTTCCCCAATTTCCAGCCCTCTGCTCCTGGCCACGTTCTTAGAGGGCACTCTGTCCAGCACATCTCCCTTGCCAGTGTGTTTCCTTTCGCAGCTGAAATCAGCTAGGCCAGCAGACTTAATCGCCTTGCTGTGTTCCTCGGGGCACCTGGAGATCTACCAGGGTCCTGAGGTTCCTGAGGCGGGAAGATGCAGCAGGCTGAGGGGGCTACGTGTCCCGTGCAATTGCACCCAGCCCCCCTCTTACAAGGAGCTTTATCGGGTTGGATGTTTTCCTGTGGCTACCTTGAATCTCCTTATCATTCTTAAACGAGTTTCCTTGAGTTTTCACGGAGCATAGGCCTAGCAAGTCAGGTAGCAGAATCCCACCTCTAAGTTTGGGGCTTGATAATATTGTACATCCTACCGTTAACTTGGGGTATATAATATTTTAAAACGGTAGGCCTGAGCTCAATGGATCCCTATAGTTTATTGAAAAGAAGTTCAGAAATATGAAGGGAAATGTTCAGTATTGTCAAAGAGCAAAGAGGCTCATCACACAGGAGACCGGCCTGGCGGAAAAGTGTGTGTGTGTGTGTGTGTCCCAGAATGTCTTCTGACTGTGGTCACTTTCACTTGCAAATTACTAACAACACTGCCCCAAGCCGCAGGGGATCCTTTTCCCTAGTGTTCCTTTTTGAGTTTTAAAGTAAAGCAAATACCTCGTCTTGGGGAAAGTGAGAATATAGTGAACACCCACCTTTTCATAAGGTGACTGTGACTCATGATTTTGCATGTCACATCATGAAGTTTGTATTCCAGAAAGTCAAAGGGCAGGCATGCTGAGCTTTTACAAACTGCTTTTAAACTGCTCAGAGGGATCACTAGAGTCTTTAACAAGGCATTGTGTGTGCCACGATTAGGGGTCCCGCAGCATATTCATTTCCGTGAATAAATGCATTTCGTAATAAGCCACAAAAGCGAACCACCGGCCAGCTGGATGGTCAGCCTGGGCTGCAACATACATGGTCACTTCCTGAGCCTCTGGTAAGAGGTAAACCTCGTGGTTATTTTGCTGTCTTCCTTTGGAATTATCATAGACACCCTCTGTAGCACGCAGGCCTTCTGAGGCTATTTATTTTAATTGCAGTCAAAAGCTGCTTTTAAAAGGTAAAAACAATGTCGTAAAGTCAGAGTAGCAGTTAAAATCTAGTTTTTTTATATGCTGTCCACCTCGGCCTGATTCATAACACAGCTCTCCCTGCTGGCCGCCAGGGGACTCCTAACTTCCAACACAGATTAAGGTCATGAGCCAGGAGTGTGTGTCTGTTAAGGTCAGATGGATCCAAGACCGGGTGAAGACTGTCCATTGTGGTCAGCAAAGATGTGACCTTGCATATGTACCAATTCCCCATGATGAGTGTATTTATTATTTATTATAAGCATATCTCCAAAGAGATTAAGTGATATAAAAGACAGACAAATTATCTGGTGTAGTTCACAGAAATCATTTTTCAACATAGAAAAAGAAAAGAACTTAGGATATCTTTCTCCAAGAGGACCTGAACTCTGTGGTCTGACTTTGTCTAGACAACAACTGACTTTAGTTTGAGGTACTTAACTGAGTTTTTAAAAGGATCTCACTTTCTCTTACATAATAAGACTGTGAGTGAAGATAGTCCCAGCTTAGGTCTCTTTGGTCACAGAAGAATCACCCCAAACCAGGCCCTCCCGCAGAGGGAGTTACTCTTGTCATTTTGTTCCTTCTGCTTATCAGTTTTCTTCTCTTCTACTTTCTTTCCATGTTTTCTTCATCGAAGAATAAGATCCACTCGGAATGCTTACTACCGGTAGACTCCATGATCCAAAATCAGAGATTCTGCATCCAGATTTTCTAGGGGGAAAGTGTTGTAATCTCAGCTTTTAAACACTGGGTGATTCCATAACAAGCAGGGGGGTCCACAGCCGGAGAGAGAGTAGATTTCGAAAGCACCTATCTCAGTAAAAGCAGAGCTGAATCTTTGATCAGAATAGCATCTTTGACTTAGCTTTGTTTAAAGTTCCATTTTGGGGGTGTATGATGGTGCAGACTGGACCAGCTAATCCATCCCATAATAACCACACTGATTTATTCTTTCCAATACATTAACCCCTTTTTTACCCTCTTGTTTTCTCTAGCTAGCAATTTCTCTTTTTAATGGTTTTCCAGCTGCACTGAATAAGGGTTAAGTATGAAGAAGATAGGTATAATCTCTCTTGGGTACATCCAGCCCTCTTGGAAAAGCAAATCTGGAATTCACTCTAGAATCAGAGCAGAATAAACACATAACTGGGGAAACCTGAAACATGCGCCCCGTGAGACTACTGACCTACACCTATTTCTATACGCTTGGGGTAAACTCTCAGAGATTCCAGTTAAGAATAAAGCACTGTGTGGATGAAGATCAGATTTGCCTCTCACACAGTGAGATTTCAGGCAAGAATGGGGCTGTTACATTACAATGGGCAATGTAATCTTTGCATAAATGGCAATTATAGCTTTGCCTATAAAACTGTTGAATCTATACTGTTTTTCACCAATAAAGAAAACACCACATGCAATTGGAATCATTTGCCTTCTATCCTACTGCAAGGTTAGTAGACTGTATGGAGATAATATTAGTATAGAACACGTTTATCCCTACAATGAGATGGTAACATTTTAATTGCATTGTGTGGTGTCAGGAGGGTTCTTTGCTTGCATTTTTGTGGTGGCAAAGATCATAAACCCAGGGCCTCACCCATGCCAGCCAAGCACTCTGCCATGGAGCTACACCCTCGGAACTAAATCTTCACCTGATTCTAACATCAGCAATATTACAAGAGGCAGTCATAAAGATCCTTACATCTGATTTTACACAGAAGCTGTAGATGCTGAAAAACATAACATGCCACTCGACAAAAATGCAATACTATTGAATAGTCAAATGTGGGGAGCTTTCTAAAATGGAGAAAGTAAATTGTGGATTTTTGGTTCTGACACAACAAAAATATTACTGGCTTGCCCCCAAACAAACGTTTGGAGAAGCATAAATGAATTTAAAGAAACTCATGTAAAGTTAGGCAAATCCTAAACGATACAACTTTAACTGAAACAGGAAGTGAGTGTCTCACCTCGCAGTGACCTACTTTTCATGCGAAAAGCTGGCCGTGTTTTTCGGTACACTGGATGCCCACAATTTCGTGAAACAGGACTTTCGGTTTTGCCATTTTTATTCTGAGTTTCAGTCTTAAAACCTGGAAAGAAAGCCAGGGCTGGCCTTCAGGATGATTGAAACTCTGTTTCACTGCCAGTCTTAGGTGCGGTTTCTTTCTGTGAGGTTTTCAAACCTGTGGAAATTTACATTAAGCTGTGTAAATATCAAGAGATTTGGAGAGGTTTCTGGAGAAGGAAAAAAAAAAAAAGGCCAAAGCAGCTTTTGACAGCAGACAGCGCCACACGCTGGCTGTAGAAAGAAAAAGCGAAGGAAATGAAGGAGCCTCCGGTCTGCGAGGACTTTGGGACTGCACTTTCCACCCCAAAGCTTTCATCTGACCCGAGTCAGCATGCCAGGGTCTGCCTCACGCCGGCTGCACCGCGTTCAGGCTGGATTTAAACCCAGGAGGGTTTTCCTTTGAACAGACGGTCCCCCGACGGCTGGAGATGGAGTAAACCCTCGAGACTTTCAGAGCTCTGTGGCCCTCTACCAGCAAGCCCAAGACCTGTGACCATTACTGAGGCATGAACTAACAGTTTCGGCTTCAGGATCTTTGAGGGCTAAAAATAAAGCATCCCCGGAGAGGGGGGCGGAATCAAAGCAACACAAACACAAGCATTTTGGGTTATGTCTAGGGTTTTCCCCAATGGCTAATTTGAACCAGCTGGAAAATATTCTGCTATGTGAGTGAATTCAGGGTATTGCAAGCAATCAGAGGACCAAAGTTGGTTTCTGTCCTTCTTCCCATCATTTCTGGTCCTGGGGATGACTAGGTCCTCTTTGCAGCCTGCAGCTTCCCTACCGTGTGACATGCTGACCCTGAATTCCAGGAATGCTGGGTCCTGAGCTCTAGAGATGCCGGGCCCTGAGCACTAGAGGTGCCAGGGGTACACTTGGTTCTTTAATTTCTTTGCAAACCATGTTTTGTCGACACATGTGGACAGCAGTCCAATATCAAGGATGGTAAATGGGATACTCCTGGTCTTTCAGTGGAGATTCCTCATGGGTATATTTTGCATAAGATTCTTTTGGATATGCCTAATATAAAGGTGGTACTCGATCACATTCAGGCAATTTCTCCCCTGAAAAAGTAGAAGAATGACTATGGATTCACCTAGGTTCTTTTTCTTCTACGCAGAAGTAGTTGCTACCATTTTGGGCGATGAGAAGTCAGGCAGTATTTGTGAGGAATTTATTTTACATACCTCAATATTTGCACTGCAGGGCTCTTTATATATGGGAGGACCATGGTAAAATAAGCACCCAGTTAAGAATGATCATACAAACATACATGTGCCTGAGTCATTACACAAAAGAAGCCAGTTGCAGTGAGTAGGTTAATTGTAGAGTATCCCACAGTGGGGAATTACAAAGTGTACCACTGTTTCCCAGAATTTCACAAGAAATTAATGAAGAAGGATCTAGATTATTTCCTGATTTCAGAGAATCAGGTGCCCACCTTGATTCCTTTTTCCCTACTGAGTCTCTCTGCCCTAGGCTGAAGGTTTTACTCCTCACCTCAAAAAAAAAAATAATCACCTGAAATTATCACTATGTCTGCAACAGTTTTACAGTTATAACTGTATCATCATTGCCTACTCAGATATTAAGGAGTATGAGACACATTTTATATACTTGGTGGACTTTAACAGGTTCATGATGGGATGTACATGTATGACTGTCCCATGTACATGCATGACTGACCCAGGACTGGCACGGGACAGTCCCAGCAGGTGACACAAACTGCCCAATTGGACGGTTACGCTTGTACCACTGACGGTTCAAGCCGGTGGGAGCAATTTGGAATCGGGTTGGCCTGAAAAGCTTATTTGCAGCAAAGAGGACTATGCCACTCTGCAAATTCTTTCTCTCTGTATTTCAGCATTTTCCTTCTGTAAAACAGAGGCGGTACAGAAACAAACTCCCAGGATTGTTCCACTACAGTGTTTCTAAAGGACTGTGTAGAAACCATTAATAATTACAACTGCTCCAGCAGGGCAAGATAAATGCGGCATTGCCATTATTAAAAATCAGATTTATAATTCAGTAAAGATTTCTTTGCCTGCCTAGTACAAATTACACAGCGGGATTTCTCAACCTCAGTACGACTGATGTTTGGGGCTGGAAATTCACCTGCCATGAAGCTTCCCCTGAATTTGGGAAAATACTGAACAGCATGCTTGGCTTGCAGTCACACACGCACACACACATGCACACACATGTATGCACACTCACACACCTCCTAAACTGCAGTGAATAAAAATGTCTGGGGACCTTACCATGTGCCCCTTGGAGCAAAACTCAGTTGATGAGCCCTTGTAAATGATCAACCATCTTCTAGGTTGGGAGAATCTCTACTCACTGATGTGATGGTCCCAGTGACTCTGAAATGATGATTAGTTTCTGGACACAAAAGCCAAGTCCACTTCCCAAACTGACTTTCCTGAGTTTCTTCCAAGGCACTTTTGTTTTTGAAATGGACTCAGCATTAGATAAGTGATGAAATTCTACAGAGAAATCCACCCACTCAGCCCTCCAATCATGCCTTCTGCCCGCAGTATGCTACAAGCACATTTACACACAAGATGATACCCAGACCGAACTCACCTCACACCACGTGGGAATGCTAGACTCTTTTTTACTGCTCCTGATTGAGCATTCTACCTGATTCAAAGCGCCTTTAAAACTCAACCAGCATCGCTACATAGAAGTACTCTGTGGGAAAGTTAAGTCATACCTTTCTCTTATTTACTTGTTTACTCTGTGGGACTGCAGAGCAAACACAGGGCCTTCACACTAAGCCACTCGGGCTAGGTTCAAACTCACAATGATCCTGCCTCTGCTTCCCAGTGTGCCAGGATTACAGGCAGGCATCACACAAGAAACAATTTGATGAATGATGTGGATATGATCCTGCATGTCCCCCAAAGGCCATGTGTTAGAAGCTTGGGCACCGGGATAGTTTCATTAGGAAGTGGTTGACTCTTTAAGAGGCGGGACCTCGTGGGAGGTGTGTAGGTCATTGGGGGTGTGTCTTTAAAAGTAATCACATCACGGGATTGCTGTCTTGTTCTTTCTTTCACTGTCTGCATGATGTGAGTGGCTCTGCCCTGTCACGCTTCCTGCTATGGTGCACTTTCAGGTCACATGTTCAAAATCACTGGAGCTAACAAGGCTCCCCCTGGGACCTCTTCTTTGCTCTCTGCACCTACCCTTGCCAGCCAAGCTACAGCAACAAGAAGCAGGTGGAAGTACCAGGTGTGTGGGACTCACCTCTGGGTCCTGCTCTTCTCTTTGTCTGGCAGCCCCTTCCCCCTGAGGAAAGTTATTTCTCATCTTGACTGCAAATAAATAGATCCTCCTGTATGCATGGTTCTCTATTATTCTCACATAAAACCTCTTCCGCATGACCTTAGTCTTGGTTTTTAATACCCTACTCATCACATTTGATCACACCTTTGATCACATATCACTCTATATTTCTGTGGTAAACTCTTCTTATAGCATATGGCTTCTTCTAGAGCCATCCAACATATTCTTTTGTATTTGCTTTATGGAGTGCTGGGGCTCTCACCCAGCAGGACTAAACTCCTGGGTTTCATCCCTGCCCCTTTATATTTTCTGTTTTGAGGCAGAGTCTTCCCTCATGTCCCAGGTTGGCCTTGAACTGGCAATCCTCCTACCTCAGCCTCCCAAGCTTTGACTAATCCTTTGCATGAGTCTGGAAAGGTCACAGATTTTCTCTGCCATATGCAGCCTTATTGTCGTTCTTTCTTTTCTTGCTTTTTATACTCTTCATTGTATCCCCCACCCATAACTTTTACTCACTGTCTCTAGGAGTATGATGTAGTTGAAGTGCTACCTACAGTTACTGAGACCTGGAACTCCCAGTGGGAGTTCATCACACAATGCCGTCCACTTCCTGGAATGCAACTTTGCTGGTGTGATGACACAGCTCCTTTATACCTGCTGGTAGGAGACAGACCCACATCCGCCCCCAGTCGTGGAGAATCTGAAGACAAAATCTTCCTCCTGGGCAAGCCAGGTTTATGCACAAAGCTTTAAAGGCAAGAGTAGTAGTCCATCAGATAACGCACTTCTATCTAGAACATAGAAAAAAAATTTTTTTAAATCAGAGCTCTCAAATTCAAAGACTCAGTCCAAAAATGGGCATTTGAGATAAACACTCACTTCTCAGATGAAGAAGTACAAACAGCACATAAATACATATAAAAAAAAGTACACAGCTGGGGTTTGAGCTCAGTGGCATAAGTGCTGGCTTGGCAAATATGAGGTCATAAGTTCCATCCCTGGTACAAAAAAAAAAAATCAAAAAAAGTTCACAATCACTGGTCATCTGAGAAATGCTAATTAAAACAACACTGAGATTCCATCTCACCTCAGAAAGAATGACTCTCCCCAAGAAATCAATCAATAACAAATGCTGGCAGGGTTGTGGGGGAAAAAGGGAACACTCCTCCACTGTTGGTGAGAGTGTGGACCGGTGCAACCACTGTGGAAGTCAGTGTGCAGATTTCTCAAAAAACTAGGATTAGAGGTCCCATTTGACTCAGTTATCCCCCTTCTGGATATTTTGCCAGAAGAATTAAAAACATCATACCACAGTGATATATGTGCACCCATGTTTATAGCAGCACAATTTGTAATCATTAAATCTTGGAAACAACCCAAATGCCCATCAGCTGAGGAATGGATAAAAGAGATGAAATATTTTTATATAATGGAGTACTATTCAGCTATAAAGAAAGATAAACTCTAGGCTTTTATAAGTAAATGGGTGTCACTAGAGACCATACTCATAAGTGAAACAAATCAAACTGACATTTATAAGCATCATCTTGTCTTCCTAGTATAAGAAACTAAAAAAGTAAATAAGATTCAAAATCTGTAATAGATATTGAGAAAGGGAAACTGTTCACAAGGAAAGTACAACTGAGATGGGGGAAAGGAGAAATAAAGAGAAAAGAAAATATGTGTATATATATATGATAGATAACATACTACTAATTTCATTGAAAAGACTGGTTTGCACTTGTATTAGTTGATTAATTTTGCATGCCTATATCTTGTAATCTGAGCAAGCACTTTGAAGACAATATGCAATATATTTATTGTAAAACCAAATATCGAGTTCAGTCACCCAAGTATTATAATCCTCTTTTTAGTTTTCTTCACAATCCAAAAAGTTATATTTGTAATCCCATTGAGACATTATTGGAATCCCAGCAAATCAATTTTAATCTACCAGGTGAGCAGAGTTCCAGCTCATGCCAGTGGCAAGGGCAAGGAAAGTTCCAGCTCTCTGGCGTTAGCTTGGGGGAGTTTGGGATATCACTCCCAGTGCTGGGTTGCCTGCCCAGCCCCCTAGAACACTGGATTAGCTTGGAGAGGTTTTTCAGGCTTGAGTGGACCACACATAGTGACCTTTATTCAAACAGGGGAATAAGCAGGCTCCCAGAGGGGAGGTAGGCCCATCAGGGAACAGAGTTCCAACTCCATGGCTCTGGCCTGGGAGAGTTTGGGACATCGCTCCCAGTGCTTCGGTACCCACCCAGCCCCCTAGGACACTGGACTAGCCTTGACCTTCATTCAACCAAGGGAGCCAAGACCCATGAGTCCCAGGAGCTGAGGGCAAAGGAGATGATTACCAACATGCTCAGGGAAAGTTTTGGAACATCGCTTGGAACATGGAAATATAGGAAAATGACAAAATGAAAGACCAAAATGCAATCTCAAACCTCCAGCCCATCCCAAGAAAGCCAGGGAGCCACATACATAGAAGAAAATACTAGTCATACACCTGAAATACCTGAAATGATATCAACTAAAATAAAGAAGCAAGTACAGGAAGCTATAAAGGAACTCAAATTAGAAATAATCTCCCACGTAAAAGAAGAAATGATAAAAGTAGTAAAAGAAATAGTGAATGCATCTAAAGAAGACACAGTTAAAATATTAGAGAAACAAAGCAAACAGATAGCATCACTGAATGAACAGTATAAGAAACAAACAGAATACATGAAGCAGATCCAAAGAGATATACAGGAAATCAAATTTTCTATTGTAAATTGCCAAAACCACCTCAACAAAAGTGAAGATAGAATTTCAGACTTCGAAGATGCAATTGCAGCTAGTGAACAGGAAAGGAAAGATGTCTTTAAAAAAAAAAACAAGGAATCAGGAAATAACAATTCAACAGCTTCAAGATGATGCAAAGAAAAACAACATAAGATTAATAGGGATTAATCAAAAAGAAGAGGACAACAAAAATGGTATCAAGAGGCTATTTACAGAAGTAATAGCTGAAAATTTCCCAAACACAAGAATGGAAACTGACATTCAGATTAGTGAAGCATATAGAACTCCCAACAGCCATAACCAAAATAAATCTACACCCAGACATATAATAATCACCATCCCAGAAATCCAACATAAGAATAGAATATTAAATGTTATTAGAGAGAAAAGACAGGTCACCTATAAAGGAAAACCTATGAGAATCACAGCAGACTTCTCAACACCAACAATGAAGTCAAGAAGAGAATGGAGTGAAATATTTCAGATCCTAAGTGAAAACAATTTCCAACCCAGACTGCTGTACCTTGCAAAACTATCCTTCAAAATGGATGGAGAAATAAGATACTTCCATGATAAAGAACAGCTGAAGAACTTCATGATCACCAAACCAACCCTGCAAAGAATACTCAAAGACATTCTAGATACACATAGGAAAAAACCACTAAGCAAGACAGACAATTAAACAGAAGGGAAAGATAAAAATACAACAGCAGGAAGGTAACATGTCAACAATAAACCAACATATAACAGTTATAACCATTAATGTAAATGGCCTCAATTCACCAATTAAAGGAAACAGACTGGCAGAATACATCAAGAACCAACGTCCAACTATATGCTGTCTACAAGAAACCCATCTAACCTGAAAGGAAACTCATAGACTGAAAGTCCAAGGATGGAAAACAATACTTCATGTAACAGGGACCCCAAAAAAGCAGGAGTAGCTATTCTGTTTGCAGACAATGTGAACTTCAAACCAAGAATGGTCCAAAGAGATAAAGAAGGTCACTACATACTAGTTAGGGGAAAACTTCAACAGGAAGAGATAACAATCTTAAATATATATGCACCAAATTCCAGAGCACCCAGCTACACAAAGCAAGTATTAACAGAAATGAAAAATCAAATAAGCAATAACACAATTATAACAGGAGACCTTAACAAGCCATTGACACAAATGGACAGATCAACTAGACAGAAAATCAGCAAAGAAATAACAGAACTATATCACACCTGTGAACAAATGGACTTGATAGACATATACAGAGTGTTCCATCCAACAACAGAATATACATTCTTCTCAGCAGTACATGGGACATTCTCTAAAATAGACCATATACTAGCCCACAGAATATATATACATAAGTGCAAAAGAATTGAAATGATCCCATGCATGTTATCAGATCATAGCACCATGAAACTGGAAATTAATGATTAAAAAACTGCAAATCCCTACAAACACATGGAAATTGAAGAATACACTCAAGCAATCAATGGGTCACAGAGGAAATTAAAGAAGAAATTAAGCAATATCTACAAGCAAACAAAAATACAAATACAACTTACTGGAATCTGTGGGATGCAATGAAAGCAGTACTTAGAGGAAAATTTATTGCACTGAGTTCCCACATTAGGAAAACAGAATGAACACAAATAAACAAACTGATACTACACCTCAAACAGAAAAAGAAGAGCAAGCCAAGCCCAAAGCCAAAAGAAGGGAGGAAATTATAAGGATCAGAGCAAAAATTAATGCAATAGAGATTAAGAAAATAATACAAAGAATCAATGAATCAAAGAGTTGGTTCTTTGAAAGAATAAATAAAATTGCTAATCCCCTAGCCAACTTAATTTAAAAAGGAAGACTCAAATTCATTCTATATGGAATGAAAAAGGTGAAATCACTACAGACTCTGGAAATACAGAAGATCATCAACACCTATTTCAAAAACCTCTACCTACTCTCATAGGCTCGATAACCCAGAAGAAATGGACAGATTCCTAGAAACATATGAACCACCAAAGCTGGATCAAGAAGATGTAGAACTGTTAAATAACCCAATTTCTATTAATGAAATTGAAAATGTAATTGAGTCCTTTCCAACAAAGAAGAGCCCAGGCACAGATGGATTCACTGCGGAATTCTACAAGAAATACAATGAAGACCTAATGCTGACACTCCTCAAACTGTTCAATGAAATTGAAAGGGAAGCAATTCTCCCTAAGTCATTCCTGGAAGCAAATATTACTCCAGTACCAAAACCTGAGAAAGACTCAACTAAAAAAGAGAACTACAGGCCAATTTCCCTAATGAACATAGATACAAAAATTCTCAATAAAATATTGGCAAACAGGATGTAGCAAATCATCAAGAAGATAATACACCATGACCAAGTGGGATTCATCCCAGGCATGCAGGGATTGTTCAACATACATAAATCAATAAATGTAATCCACCATATCAATAGAGCCAAAAGTAAGAATCACATGATCACTTCTATAGATGCAGAAAAAGCTTTTGATAAGATCCAACACCCATTCATGATATGAACCTTACAGAGAATTAGAATAGATGGTCTTACCTCAATATGATAAAGGCCATCTATGACAAGCCAACAGCCAGCATCATATTAAATAGCCAAAAACTGAAAGCCTTTACCTTGAAATCAGGCACGAGACAAGGATGTCCCTTATTACCTCTCCTATTCAACATAGTACTGAAAAAACTAGCCAAAGCAATTAGACAAGAGGAGAAATAAAAGGAAGAAAAGAAGAAGTTAAACTATCATTATTTGCAGACAACATGATACTCTACATAGAAGACCCCCAAAACTCCATCAAAAGACTCCTAGATATAATAAATAAATTCAACAATGTAGCTGGATACAAACTCAATACTTAAAAATCAATAGTATTCCTATACACTAACAACAAAATCACCAAGAGAGACATAAGAGAAACCACACCCTTCACACTAGCATCCAAAGAAATGAAATACCTAGGAATTAATCTAATGAAAGGAGTAAAAGAGCTATACAGGGAAAATTATAATGCCCTGAAAAAAGAAATCGAAGAGGACCTCAGAAAATGGAAAGACATCCCTTGTTCATGGATAGGAAGAATAAATATTGTGGAAATGGCCATTCTCCCAAAATTGTTATACAGATTCAATGCAATCCCAATGAAAATACCACGGACATACCTCATAGATCTAGAGAAATCTGGGGCTGGGGATTTAGTTCAGCAGTATAAGTGCCTGCTTTGTAAGTGCATGGTCGTGAGTTCCATCCCTGGTCCCAATAAAAAAAAAAAAAGATCTAGAGAAATCATTCCTAAAATTCATCTGGAACCAGAAGAGACCTAGAACAGCAAAGGCAATTCTAAGCAACAAAGGCAAGGCAGGAAGCATCACAATCCCTGACTTGAAGTTATACTACAAAGCTACTGTAATAGGCCAGGGATTTAGCTCAGTGGTTCAAGCACTTGCTTGGTAAGTGCAAGGTCATGAGTTCGATCATGAGTTCGATCCCCGGTACAAAAAAAAAAAAAGCTACTGTAATAAAATAAACATTGTTGGGGGCTGGGGGTTTAGTTCAGCGATGAAAGTGCCTGCTTGGCAAACGCGAGGTCATGAGTTGAATCCCCAGCACCAAAAAAAAAAAAAAAAAATAGAATTTGCAATAACACATTTTGGGGCTGGGGATTTAGCTCAGTGGCATAAGTGCCTGCCTTGTGAGCATGAGGTCATGAGTTCGATCCCCATTTACGGATTAAAAAAAAAATCAACATGGAACTGGTATAAAAACAGACCTGAAGATCAATGGAATAGACTAGAAGATACAACTACGAACACATTCAACCACCTTATCTTTGATAAAGGGGCCAAGCATGTACACTGGAAGAACCATAGTCTATTCAATAAATGGTGCTGGAAAAACTGTCTATCCAATGCCGAAAACAAAAAGAAGACCCAAGCCTGTCACCATGTACTAAACTAAAATCTAAATGGATCAAAGATCTAAATATTAAAATAGAAACACTAAATCTGTTGGAAAACAAAGTAGGTAAAAATGTCAAAGACATAGGGGTAGGTAGAGAATTCACAAACAAGAACCAAACTGCACGGGAAATGCTTCCCAGAATCAATAACTGGGATCACGTCTTATTAAAAAGTTTCTGCATGTCCAAAGAAATCTCCAGTGGAGTGAAAAGAAAACCCACAAACTGAAAAAATCTTAGTGAACTGTCCCTCAGACAAAGGACTTCTGTCTAGAACTTATAAAGAACTTTAAAAAATCAGACCCCTGAAATTCAGAGACCCAATCCAAAAATGGGCATTGGAGATGAACACACAGTTCTCAGATGAAGAAATACGAATGGCAAATAAATACATGGAAAAATATTCATCATCATTGGTCGTTAGAGAAATGCAAATTAAAACCACACTGAGATTCCATCTCACTCCAGAAAGAATGGCCAGGATCAACAAAACTACCAACAACAAATGCTGGAGAGGCTGTGGGGAAAAAGGAACTCTTCTGCACTGTTGGTGGGAGTGTAAACTGGTGCAACCACTGTGGAGGTCAGTCTGGAGATTCCTCAAAAAGCTGGGATTAGAAGTCCCATTTGACCCAGCTATTCCACTCCTAGGCATATTCCCAGAAGAACTGAAAACATCATACCACAGTGATATATGTGCACCCATGTTTATAGCAGCACAATTTGTAATAGCCAGATCTTGGAAACAACCTAAGTGCCCATCAACTGAGGAATGGATAAAAAAATTGTGGTACTTTTATACAATGGAGTACTACTCAGCTATAAAGAATGATCACAATGAGATATTTATAAATAAATGGAAACAACTTGAGACCATACTCATAAGTGAAATCAATCAAACTCACATGTATAAATACCGTATAGTCTCCCTAGTGTAAGAAATGGTAAGAGTACAGAAGATTTTATGGTAATCATGGTTCCCCATTACATTGCTTTGAAGTCTTATAATGTTTTCATTCATTGGTTGGAATGGTTTTATTCTGTTTTATTTGACCTTATTATGTGTGATGGTGTGAACAGCTACTTTGAAGAAAACAAGACAATATGGCAGCCATTGCTGATTTAATATCATCTTGCTCTGAAGTCCTACCATGCTTTTGTTCTTCTTTTACCATTGGTTCTATCATGTTGTGTATTACTAGATTTTAATATGTGTAATAATATCAACAATTTTTTATGGAAAATGAGATATTATAGTAGCCTTGTTCATTTTCTGTTATTTGGTTCAGAATGCCTCGTAATACTTTTATTCTCTTGAATGCTTTTATTCTATTTTGTTATGTTTGATATTATTGTATGTGAAGCTAAGCTCAACTATTTCAAAGAAAGAGATATTATGGTAGCTACTGTTGATATCCAACTGTCTTGTTGTGAAGTGCTGTGTTGTTTGTACTGTTCTGTTCTGATCTGCGTTGTTCTGTCCCCTTTTGTTTTAGTCTCTGTAAAATAAAATTAAAAGCTCTAAAAAATTTTTTTTAATCTACCACCACCGATGCAACCCACAGTGAGAGTAAAGACACCAAGACATGTCCAAGTTAAGGGCAGCCAAGGGTCCTAAACCTAATCCTCATGAGGAATGTGGACAAAGACCCTGATCTTAGGCCTCTCCCGGGAATTTACTATCTTGTGAAGAAGAAGGGCTCAGGGATGAGTGACAGTGAGGATGGGGAGGGGATTATGTGAGTAACTTGAGCTGGTTGGCCAGGTGGAAGAATGAAATCTCTGTAAATTGCAGAGATGAAGCTATGTAGAAGCATCAATTTACATAACCTAATTAAGGTGGCAACTGAATCGTTTTGGGAGGCTGTCCCTTAGGTTTCTGATATGTAAACTCTTGTGCCCTGGGGAGTCATAGCATGTTTATCTTGAGGGTCTTACCCAGTTGACATTCCCGAGCTACTGGCTCTAACATCTCACTGTGCTCATATCTTATATGGAGAACACTATTCTAGGAAACAGGACTGTCTGTTGGCTTTAGAGATGATATACCAGCATCTCGGCTAGCCTTATTGGTAATGCTTACAGTCAATTGAACAGAAAAAAAAAAAATACCCTAGCCAGCCTTTTATATATCCATATAAGGAAATGAGTCTCCAAATAAAGTCGCAGTAATTGTTTTGCATTCTCAAAACAATTACTCAAGGGGAGTCACTGGAGTTGCCTGTCACAAGATTAACCATTGTTGAACTCCTATTGTTTTGCTTTGAAATTCTCTATCATTGTTAATTTATTATCCTGTTTTGAAACTCTGTATCATTGTTTTTATTTTATTTACTTTTTTCTCTTCAAAATAAAATTTTTCAAAAAGCCAAATAAAGCCAGGGCTTTAGCTCGGCGGCATAAGTGCCTGCCTGGCAAGCTCTAGGTCATGAGTTCAATCCCTGGAACAAAAAAAAAAAAAAGCCAAATAAATAAATAAATAAAGGACAATAGTGATTAACTTTCCAGGAAAAGAGAGAGAAAATCTTCAAACTCTCCCTAACATGAGAAAACAGGGCACTGGTCAGATCAAGGATGAAATCCAACACCAAATGTTTCTTAAATAAAGCACAGGAAAGGGAGAAGCAGTGAGGAGAAAAGAGACAGATTTCTGACAGATTTCAGAAAGCAAACTGGTTATAATTCATGAAAATATTTTCATCATATGCACATTGGACAATGTAATAGAATGAAGAATGTAGACTTAATTCTTACAAATCAGTAAAAAAGAGAAATGAGTCAAGAGAAAAGTGGGGAATAGGTTATGAACAGCCAGGAACAGAAGAGCAAACACTTCTTTATTTTACACATAAAAGGTAAAACAAAATTTCATAACAAGATATGATGATAACAATAGTTAATACATTGCATGTTACCTTTAAAGTAGTTACTCAGGGTACAAGATTATGTGCATTAGAAATTTTCCAATTGATATAAGCACAAACCTTCCTTTTCTATGAACTAAGAGACACTAATAGTACAATTTAGTACTCCATTGTACGAAAATACCACATCTTTTTTATCCATTCCTCAGTTGATGGGCACTTAGGTTGTTTCCAAGATCTGGCTATTACAAATTGTGCTGCTATAAACATGGGTGCACATATATCACTGTGGTATGATGTTTTCAGTTCTTCTGGGAATATGCCTAGGAGTGGAATAGCTGGGTCAAATAAGACCTCTAACCCCAGATTTTTGAGGAATCTACATACTGATTTCCACAGTGGTTACACCAGTTTACACTCCCACCAACAGTGGAGAAGGATTCCTTTTTCCCCACAGCCCCACCAGCATTTGTTATTGATTGATTTTGTGATGATAGTCATTCTTTCTGGGGTGAGGTGGAATCTCAGTGTTGTTTTAATTAGCATCTCTTAGATGACCAGTGAAGTTGAACATTTTTTAATGTATGTATTTGCTGTTTATACTTCTTCATCTGAGAAGTGGGTGTTCATTTCAAATGCCCATTTTTGGAATGAGTCTTTGAATTTGAGGGGTCTGATTTTTTTCAATTTTTTATATGTTCTAGAGAGAAGTCTTTTGATCGAGAGACAATTATTTAATTTTTTTTCTCATCTATGGGTGGTCTTTTCACTATGTTAATGATTTCTTTTAATGTGCAAAAGCTTTTTAACAAGATAAGGTCCCAGGGGTGCTCAGAATCATTGTTGAGCAAGGAAATATTTAAAATTAGACCTCTCTTAGGTTACTTATTATAAGTTAATGTTACTTATATCTTTGACTACATGGGAAGTATGTCATGCTACAGAAGACAAGCCTGACATGCTGCCATCTTGCATGTATGTGCATCAGTGGCATTGTCTACACTTTGCTAGTGGAGTGTCTTAGCTATGTTTCTCATCACTGAGACAAAATACCAACACCCCAAATTAAAAGAGGAAAGGTTTATTTAGCACACAGTTCATAGAGGTTTCAGTGCATATGGGGCTGGTTCCAAGGCAGGGTGGCATGGCAGAGAGGCATTGCAAAGGGGAAACAGTCCATGGCAGTGTACACAAGAAGCAGTGAGCAATGGGGCAGCCAAGCAGCAGCAGCAGCCTCCCTGTCCCTTGTATCCCTTCCAGGCTGCACAGCCTTTGGGTGGTGTCACCCACACCCTGAGAGGGCCTTCCCATTATCACACCCAGGACTATGCTGTACCAGTCTATGGGTTAATTTAGTGAGCACACAGCCTTCATCTTAGCAACACACACGCAACCCTGGCATCACACACCCTAGATCCAGCCACCTCTAAAAAGCCCCACATATGGCCACACATGAAGGTTTTGGGGGAACATTTAGGCGTAAGCCATAACACAAGGATGTCAGCTGATGCCAGGTCTCTGGAAAAGAGCTAGACTGCACCTCCAAAATGCAACCATTGACATTACTCAAGGTCCCTCACTTCCCCTCCATGGCAGCCCCGCCAAAGCTACTGCTGCCTGAACAAGCAAGTTTAGAACAGCATAGCTCATGATAACAAGATATGAAACCAACGAAGCATCCACTGATGGAGAGTAGAACCATGAACTCTAGGGCATTCACAGCAGGAATTATTGCACAGTCGTCAAAATAAATTAATCCACAAGCCTGGGGTGGCGGTGCAATCCCAGCACTGCGGGGGCCTGGAGCAGGAGGATGTCAAATATCAGCCAAGTCCAGGCAACTTAGTGACTTTGTGAGACCCTGTCTCAGAACACAAAATAAAAGGGGTAGGGATGTAACTTTGTTATGGTTTATGTCCAGATGTCCCCTACCAAAGCCTCATAGGTAGGGGATTGGGGAGGTAAATGGATCCTGAATGTGTGATAATTAGACGTGGATTAGTTCATTAATGAGTTTATGGCTAAATGCGATGTTGGGAGGTGAAGCCTGGTTGGATGAGGCGGCTCACTGAGGGCGTGGCCTGGCAAGATCCATCTCCCTCCTCCACCCTTGATCCTTCTCGGCTCTCTGCTGCCACCATGCCACAAGGTGTCTTTTGTCCGCCATGACCCTCTGCCATACCCTACCTTGGGGGCAACTGACTTTGGGATGATTTTTTTTGGCATGGTGGTGGGGAGATCAAACTCACCACCACGCACTTGCCAGGCAGGCACTTATGCCACTGAGCTAAGTCCCGGGGTCTGGGCTGAAATTTTTACAAACTGTAAGCCCAAATAATCCTTTCCTCCTTAGGGTTATGGGCATCATGTCTCAGCAATAAGAAAGTAGCTAAGCCAAATTTAGTGTGAAAGCCCCATTAATCAGTCAATAGCAGAGATGTATATCTTAAAGAAAAATCTTAAGAAAGTAGTAATAATTCTGGAAAAGTCTCCCACAGACTATATATGCCAAGATACCTTCTGTATAAAGTCAAAAGTAACAGGAATAAAACCGTACTTCTCAGTAAGTATGTGCATGCAGTGAATCTATATTAAAAGGACAGCTAAAAGGAATACTTAACATAGATTAGGGGTCCTTGTGGAGAAAACAAAAAGATTGGTTAAATGTAACAGACTTAGCTTTTGTTAGTGGCAATGAGACAGGCTGGTGCTCATTTCAGGATTTAGCATAATTCCTTTTTTTTTTAAGAGAGCAAAACAAAATGTAACAAAACAGAACAAAGCAGATTAGAACAAAGCAATGCAAGTGACACAGGATTTGAAAGCAAGACAACAGGAGATCAACTGTGACTACCAAAATGTCTCTCGTTTTCTTTGAAATAGTTGTCCATATCTTCACACACAATATATTTAAACAAAATAAAATAGTATAATATTGATCAAAACACAAGAATGAAAGCATTACAGGCCTTCAAAACCAGACAACAGGAAAATCAACAATGGCTACCATAATGTCTCTTGTTGTCTTCACAATAAGGATTCAGCCTAATTCTTTAAATAGCTATTGAATGTCTAAAACAAGCTGTATTTTCAAAAATAACCAAAATGTCATGTACCATGAATTAAGCTTTATCCAACCCCTTGTCTCTGAAATTTAAAATATAGTGAAGTGAAAGTACCGGCCACTATGTGGTTGTTTCTTTATTATTCATTAAAGTGTAGTTATTTATTGATCTTGTAGTGCAGGGGTTCATATTCAAGGCCTTCCTGCCAGGTAAATGCCCTACCACTTAGCTACAACACCAGATCACATACTACTTCTTTGTTTAACCAGTTATGCAGGGTCCAACCCTCACAGGGGAACATCACAGGTATGTTTTTGTTGAAAGAATAAATCAGAAAGCAAACTTTTTTCTATACGCAAGTCAAAGAAGAATAAGGCTTAAGAATGGAATATTATTATTGGGAATGACCAGCAATAAAAAGGCAATGTTCAAACAGCAGCCAAATGCCACCCTGGAAACTGAAACCATGTCAGACGTTGGAGTGCTGTCTTGAGTCCCTAGTGGAACACTGTGTCATTGCCGCGAGAAATTCAAAAGCCACCAGTGCAAGAGAAAGAAGAGTCAGACAGAGAAGATGGTAGAACAGTGTGATCTCAGCATCCAGCATGTGGAAGTTTGTCACAGGGCATCTGTCCTTCTGTAGAGCTCTCTGTGCCAGGGACGCCCGGGGAGATTGGGTTCCCGGCCTCTCCACTCTCGCAGGAGGTAGAATCGTGAGAGTCGGCATCACATACCTGGCATCTGAAGCCACAGGCTGGATGAGGTCGCAGAGAGGGATCCTGCAAAGGAAGAGCGGCAAAGTTTTTAGGACTTCATAGGTGTCACAAGTCAGAGAAAACAGTCACGGTAAATTGGTCGCGCTTGGACACACGGGTGCTTCAGGTTTGGATGTCTGGACTGAGATGAATTTGGGGCAAGTTTTACGTATGTGGTAGTAGAAACTGGTGGAGTGAAAGTTCTATAGCTGCATCAGGCACTTGGTGTTTTTCCGCTACTTCCATGGACTCGTATACCCCGTCTCTATCAGCCCAGTCTACCTTTTCAACTCCCTGGGGGAGTTTTAGGAAAGACTCCCAGGAGGTGCGATCTTTAAACACTGCTGGAAGACCATGTGCAAATACTGTAGACCTAATTCTGTCCTACCCGTGACCTCATGATTAATCTGGGGAAGATTCCTACTGGGGAGGTGCAGTTGGGAAGAATGAGGAAGGGGAGAGAGAGGGTGGGAGAGAGATGGGGAGGAGGCAGAGGGGAAGGGAGAAAGAAACGGAGGAGGAGAGGGAGGAGGAGGAGGAAATAGAAAACAACAGGAAGGAAGGAAGGAAGGAAGGAAGGAAGGAAGGAAGGAAGGAAGGAAGGAAGGAAGGGAGGGAGGAAGACTGTGCACTGATTTAAGGTAAAAGTAAGAAAATCACTAATAAGAATCCAAAGAAAGCTGGGCATGGTGGTGCATGCCTGTAATCCCAGCACTCAGGAGGCTGATGCAGGAGGATCACTGGAAATTTGACACCAGCCGGGGCTATGAAGTGAGCTCAAGGCCAACCTTAACTGAATAGTGAGACAGTGTCTGAAAAGGGGGGAGGGGGAAGAATCCAAAGGAAATTCAGAATATTTAAACCCAAACCACAACAAATTATTCTGGAAGTTATTTTAACTGATCAATGTACAAGTGTTTTTATGTCTTAGCTTTTATTTATAAATAAATTATAAAGGCATTTTATTTAGACTAACAGCATTGAACACTGTGTGAAGAAAAGAACCACCCACATCCATTCATTTCGATGAATCACCGAAATGTCCACCATAAGAAAATGGGCCTCAGGGCTGGGGATTTAGCTCAGTGGTGTAAGCACCTGCCTGGCAAGCACAAGGTCATGAGTTCGATCCCCAGTACCAAAAAAAGGGTGAGGGGGGCTTGAAATTGGTCATAACTATACATCAAAACAATCAAAAATACATCAGAACCGAAAATATGCTTATTCTATTCTAGAGCCAACTTTCTGAGATTGGAAACATTCTTAACGTAGATTTTTCCTTCCAGAAGTGGGGGAGAAGTCTTCTAGGGCCTCGTGTATGCCAAGCACATGCCCTGCCACAGGCCTACATCCAGCCCAGCCCTTATTTTTTTCTTTTGAGCTGGAGGGATTCCTCAAGTTCCTCCTGCCTCAACGTTCTGAACATACTTGAAACAATGGGCACTGCCAGCCCCAGGAAGGATCTTTTCATGACATAGGAGCCAGCCCAGGAAGCCACGGAGCTATGCTCACTGTGATACTCTGGCTTAAGTGGCAGAGGTATATCTTCCTGTTTTCACGTACTTTAAATGCAGGTCGGATAAATCAGCTAGAGGTGGTTCTGATTTCTTGTTTTACCTCACTTGAACGAATGTTAGTCCGTGCTGACAATTATTAGTAATTTTAACATGCAGAGCTCCATAACATAAATATGTACAAATAAAATATAGGCATTGAAGGAAAATTTAAAAAGGAGAGACCTGGAAAGAAAAAGTTATTTTTTAAAAATGCAAAGCTTCAGGACCCAAGACCAGGCATCCTCATTTAGTTGGTCTAGGTGGGTTAGATAGCAGCATCTTTATGTTTGTTTCTTTGTTTATTTTGCAGTTCTAGGGAGTGAACTCAGAGCTCTGCACTTGCAAGGCCTGGGCTCTTTAAATAGGTGGTTTTAAACAGCACGTGGGCGACTCTGATTCCTCACTAGTTGGGCATCAATAAGACGACTTCCCACTAAAGTCAAGTGGTGCTTTCGAGAAAAGTTATGAGAATTTGGCACAAAAGAAAAAGCAAAAAGGTAGGAACCCCATGGCTTCTCAACATCCACATCTCTATTTCAGACAGAATCACCCTGTATCGTGGACTCGGTCTTGTGTCTTGCAGGACACTGAGTGGCACCCTCTCCTCTAGCCACTAGATGCCAGTAGCAGCTCTCCTCAGTGGTGGCAGCCTACTCTGATACTGCTAAATGCTCCTTGGTGACAAAATTGCTTCCTTCCCCACTGAAAACCCCTGATATAACCAACACCCGTGGAAACAAGTACTCAACTAGCATAGTGGTTCCTAGAAAACCAAACTAGTAAGTGTGTCCTTCAGTTAAAACAGTGGTATAGAATCACACACCGTAAAAGGAGATGCTGTTTTGAAATGATGTTCTGAATGAAAAAATTAACCATTTTCCACTGATTCTTCTTAAAATGCTCCGTCCCCATGCTACCCTGGCTCCACTCCACTTAGTCTCATGGAGCCTCTCTTGAACATCTTGAAAGCATAAAGTCATTTCAGTTTTCCTCTCCTGGACTTTGGGAAGGCTGTAGAGCAGGCCCCACTACACAAGCCCCAGAGGTCCCTCCCAATCAGCCAGGAGGTGTCGGCTTTGTAAACTCTCTCTCTCTCTCTCTCTCTCTCTCTCTCTCTCTCTCTCTCTTTGTGACCAGAAGCAGGCCCAGAGGAAACCTTTTCTTTCCATCTGCTAGCTTTCATCTCCCTTTCTCTACCAGGCAGAAGAAAAAAAAGTAAAGTTAAACAGGTTTGTTTCTAGTTCGACCTCCCCTGTCAAGGTGATCAGATTTGCTAGCTCTCTAGGAACCAGTTACCTAGTATCCATCAGTTCATCAACTTTGTGGCTCTCCTGCTCTGTGTCTAAGCTCTGGCCAAGGAACCTCAGTACCAATGAGTCAAGTTTGGTTTCTCTTGTATGAGAAACTCAAAGTATAGAGAACAAAATAAAAGGTAGATAATAGGAGGAGGGGGATAGATCTTTCCCAGATGGAAAGGATTCAAGAGATGGAGAGAGAGATGAGGGAGAGGAGGGAAAGGGGGTGAAAAAGAAATTAAGATGTGCTATGCATATGCATTACCTCCGAGCAAGGAATGTAAGCATGTAGTACACATACAGACTAATAAGACAAAAATACTACCTTGGTACCATAATGGGCCACAGAAACTCTCTGCTTTCTTGGGGGCAAGTTATTAATATATGGAATTAGGTACAAGATTTCCAGCTGTGTCAGTTGAATTTCCCATTGCATGAGCTTATCTTTTTAGCAATTGTTCCATACATGAATGTCTATGGTTCCCCCCAAAATGCTAAGCATGAGTCTCTCTAAATGTCAAACTTGGTGAACCAAGTACCTGAATGACAGTGAATCCTGGTAAGGATCCACCGGGCAAGATTATTTTGCATCCAGTCATTAGACTACATTTTGTTGGGGGCATTTGACGAACATTACGGGTACCATGTTGAGTAAGTTTGAAAGCAATGGATGTTTTTACTGCAAGGAGCACAAAGCTCATAAGAGGTTCTAGGTCTGTTGACACCCACCTCCAAGTAGCAAGAGGAGGATCGGGGACCCGTACTTCACCTCCAACCAGCTCGTGTGATATAGGGCTGCAGCTGGGCCATTGTGGGCACTGATGAGTCATGTGTTTCCACCGGCCACTGCAGTGTCCATAAATGTCCAAGTGGCAACTAACAAGAGTCTATAAAACAAACAAGGCTCATCAAGGAATGTCTTCATGGAGCTAGAAGAGAGCTCTGGAGTTCTGGCTGCTTTTTGCTCTGCATGGCTGGGGCTGAAGCTGGCCATCGTGGTGATCCAGGGACACTCTTGGGTTTCATCTTCACAAAACCACTGGTGAACTGGACCTGGTGCACAGGATATCCTCTGGGACCTTAGAGTCCCATTAAAGCAGCGGCTCTGCTTCAGACGGGAAAGTGGGAGATCAGGTTGCCTAAAGGAGTGATTTCCTGGATGTAGAGCTGAGATGTCTTCAGCTGTGCCAGCTGCCTTCCCGAATATCCCATTCCCAGCGGTGAACCGTGACTTAGGGGCCCTTTTCCACCTTTACTAATCACCAAGTCAGGTTCACTGTACCCTGAAAAGAAAATATCAGGCTGGATGCCCACAGTGCTTCCAAGTGTCAAGTGTCTAGCTTCGACAGGCGCCCGGTAGCCGAGCCGCTTTGCAGAGGTGAGTAGCTGAGAGGGGTAATAAGAAAGCCACAGATCCCAAACCCTGAGATTCCAGGTACAAAACTGCTTCCTTTTTGCCAAAGATGCTGATCAGCAAATCATTAGCTGAAGCAAGTGGAACCAAAGTGGAACGTGAATGTCACATGCCTCTCTCCCAGGGTTCATGAGGCAGGGATGTCACAGGCAGATAATAAAATAGCAATTCCTAAAAGAGCTTCAGATACAAAAGCAGCATGTGGCATTGGCCCCAGATGGCCCCCATGTATGAGGACACTCAGTCATCTATGGGAAGTCTCACTGTTTCTGCCCGTGAGCAGGATTTAGCTGGGCTTTTTGAGTGGAACCAGGTAGGGCAATCACCCCAAAAGGATGTGCTCAACAAAGCTTTCACATCTGGGCAGCTCCATGCACAGTTCCCCACCACAGCTGGACGAATGCACCCCAACCTTAGCACTGCCTTGGAGGAAGGAGATCTGAGACCTAACTTGCCTGCAAAAGCAGCTGAGATTGGCTGTGGCCTGAGGAAGAGGACCCGTGCAGGAAGCAAGTGAGTCCATAGCACTAAGGAAGCAACATTCGCTCCTGCTCTTTATTTGTCTGATGGAGGCAGCCTATCTGCTAGAACATGTTCTTTGATGATATAAGATCCAGGAATTTGCTAACCCTGGAAGGTACATTTGTATGTATGCATGCATGTATGTACTTATGCATGTACGTGTGTATGTATTTTTTCTGGGGATTTTATCCAGGGCCTTCATACTGAGCTATATCCCCAGCCTTTTATTAATTTTTTTTTGAGATAACATCTCTAAGTTTCCCAACCACATTCAAAGTTGGAAACCTCCTGTCTCAGCCTCCCAGATTGCTAGGATTGCAAGCACCAACAACCATGCCTGGTTAGGGCATATATTTCAAACTATGGGAGACTCTTGTGACCAATCTGGACATCACAAAGGGGACATTCAGGCACAACGTCTCTGCCTTCAGTTGGTAAGAGATTTCAGGCTGATTGTTTAAAGAACTGTCCCAACCAGCTGTGGTGGGGCACACCTGTAATCTCAGCCCGCTGAAGGGCTGAGGCAGGAGGATCACAATTTAGTGATTTAGCAAGATCCCACAGCGAAATTTGTAAAAAATTAGAAAAGGATGGAAATGTAATGCAGTGCCAAAGCCCTGGGTTCAAGGCAAGGCAAAGGAAGGGAGGGAGGCCAGAGGAGAGAAAAAAAAGAAAAGAAAAAGTGAAGAAAATGGTAACGCAAATCAGACTTCGATTTGGAAGGAGCTCGGAAATGCCCCTGCTATATCTATATGAATCAGCTCACATAGACCCAACCATTCCTACAACTCACTTGAAGTGACTCACGGTGGTGCAAAAGCATGGTGGGGTGAGGGGTGAATGTGGAGATGACCATCTCCCACTCACAGGGTCAGACTCTAGAAGCAACAAGCAGATGTTGCTGATTGTTTGCATTTCAGAGAGGTTAGCATGTGAGCACATTCAAGCTCTCAGAACTAAGGACCAGAAGCTCCACTGCAAAGCTTGGTTCCATGGCCTTGGTGCCCTAAGCCTTATCCCTAGGACTAAGCACAGGGCATTCTGAGTATGTTCTCAAGGTAGTTCTTGCTTCCCCCATGTGGACCAACTTGCTTTGCCCACACTCTGGAATGTTCCACAGACAGAGACTAGAATATCAGTGTTATGGACTGGGTCAACAATGTGCCCCAAAAAGCTCGTGTGTTCAGAGGTAGGACATTTTGGAAGAGGACTGGGTCATGGGAGTGTTAACCTCATCTGTGGATCAATCCAGGGATTCATCTGTAGTTGATCCTATTAGGAATCCAACTACATGGGAGTAGCTTATATGGGAGTGTGGCCTTGGAGATCTTGGGGACTCTATCTGGTCCCTGGTCCCTGGTCCCTTCACTGGGGCCCTTGCTTTCTGTGTCTGCTTCCCTGAACCCATAAGGCTAGGAATTTGCTCTACCATACCCTTCTGCCATGATGCCTCTGCTTCTGAGCCAGTCAACCATGGACTGAACCCCCAGAAACCATGAGCTAAAATAAGCTTTATGTCCTTAAGCTATGTAAGTCAGTTATTTTGTCCAAGGAATAAAAAGCCAAGAAATACAAAGAGAAAAGAACTCATTTTTTCTCATGTGATCATAACATCCCATTTAGAATGGAAACTAAAACGAATAGCTTTGTTAAAAAAAAAAGAAGCAGAAATCAGAAGAATGAATCCAGTGATCACTTCTCACCAAAAATCTTAAACAGAGTGTGATTTCTGATGTATGGCTGAAATACTTCTCAATTCTGTTTTGTAGTCAGGAGGGGCACTACTAATACCCTACTTACAGCAGGCTTTGCTTTCTGTATTCTACATGCATAGAGCTACTATTTATTTCCCATCTTACAAGATTCTGGAAGACATTTTCCAAGCAGTTCTAAGGCTATCACATCAGACTTTACAATCACACTGACTGTATTGATTTTTATTTCTCACTCTGAATGACTAGCCTAGTAAATGTGAAATGTAAGTGAAAAAGAAATTGTTGGTTCATAATAAAGTAATAAAATTGGAGGAGACAACATTATTTGCTGAATTTCTAAAACTCACATACACATTCACATCACCCACTAGGAATGAATAAAATAAGATGCTTAGTGTTTTTTTATGAGATTATTATAATGTTTGTGCTTATAGCTGCAAAATGAGCAATCTGTCTTTATACCTATTTATCAAGTGGCAGTAGATGGCTTAAAACACTCTAAATTTTGCAACTATTGCCTATTCTGCTATGTTAGAAAGCTTCATGCTTACAATACTATTCATTATTTCCATCACCATAAATTGGGATGGCATTTTAACAAAATGTGAGAGGAATTCTGGGCACCGGGGTGCATACAAATAAGCCCAACCCTTGGGAGGTCTAGGCAGGAAGACTGTGAGTTTGAGACCAATCTGGATTACATACTGAGAACTTGGCTCAACAAAAGTTAGAGGATGTGATTTGCCCTTCCGTATACTGCATTTCTTAAGAATAAACAAGATTTACTTGGCTCACGGTTTTGGAAAGTCCTGGTCCATGACTGGTTCGCACCATAGACTGGGGATCAGGGTGAGGCAGCAGGTCACGGTTGGGGTAACTGATGGTGCAGACCATTCACCTTGTGAGAAGGAAGAGGAAAGAGAGCAAGAGGAAGAGGTGCAAGAGGAAGGGGCTAGGGTCCCACTGTCCCCAACAGGGCACATGCCCAATGATCTAATTTCTTCCCTCCCCGTAGTACCCAGAAGGACACAAACCTTTTGCCTTTGGGAGACACTGAAGATCCAAACTACAGCAGTGACCACCACACCCAGCTAAATGTGTGACAAAAGAATTATGAAATGATTATAGAAAGTTGAGAAAGATAGATTTAAAGGAAAACCTTTGCTGTCTCCATCCACAGTAGTAGTAACCGTCCCCTCAGTGTACCACTGCCTGCTACAGCTTTTCTGCGCTCCACTTATTTTCATTACACTTGCATCTGCCTGAAGTTGTGTATATATTTGTTGTTTTGTGATTTGTTTCTTTACTTACTGGCTTTACTTTGTGTTCTTTAGCTCTGGAAATGAAGCAGACCTTTGCCAGTCAAATGTGCTCCTTCTTTTTCTTTTTCTTATTTTTTAATTTTTTTTTTTGTCTTGTCTTTTTGAGACAAGGTCTTCCTCTGCAGTTTGGGCTGGACTTGAGCTCATTTTGTAGCCCAGGCTGGCCTGAAACTCAAAAGGATCCTCCTGCCTCAGCCTCCCGGGTGCTGGGATTATAGGCGTGCACCACCACACCTGGCTAAATGTGCTACTTCTGACATGTAAGAAAAACTCAATAAGTACAGAACCCACCATGTTGAGAGATAAAAATTCTGTTTTTAAATTTTATTTACTTATTTACCCATGCTGGGAATTGGCAGTGGTATCATGCTGCCATCAAGCTACATCCCCAGCCCATAAAAAAGTACTGTTTTATAACAAACACCTCTTGGTGTCATGTTGATGTGACTTACACCTGTTGGTCCACATTGCAGGCATGAGTCACCTGCACTTTTGCCCATGAAGTGGAATCTCTCATCTCCCCCGGGCCACTCTCCTCTTGCATCATTTATTAACTGCAGAACTTTCCAGCTTCCCTTTAGGATCCGTGGAAGAAAGCACTGTAGAAAGACATTACACAGTGAGCTCCTTCCTGTGCATTCAGCCCACCCTGAACTGGCCCCCAACCCTGGCACCCTGGGTCCTCTTCTCCTGGTATGACTCTTCCCCCCATGGGACTCACCACCATACCGCACTCTAAAAATGTAGAATGAAAGTATCATTGTGTGATATACAATAGCAATATAAAGCGTCGTTATAAATATAATGAAAATATTTACTATGTGTTCTAGCTCCTTGGAATATGAGTTGCGTGGATGTGGAAATCTTTGTCCATCCTCTCCACTCCTGGTACCTGCCCTCATCTAGGTTACTAAGTCCAGTCCTGCAGGCTGGGTTCCCAGACCTCCTATGAGACAGTGCTCAAAGAGACGGGAAGGCAGGTGTTTCCAGGTGGCTGTATGGTTCATATATTTCCAGCCATGGGCATGCCAGTTTTGATTGCAGTGTCTGCCACATGACACAGATTCTGCATCAGGAACACACATACACCCGTCTGGATTCCTCCATTTAGGAGTGGTAGGGGCTTTGTGGGTTTACTGTCAGCCTTACTTCACCTTACCATGGCTTCCCATCCCTGTGACAGAATACTTGAGACAAACAAAGGTGGAAAGATGCACTTCACAGTTTGAGAGAGCTCAGTCCATGGTTCCATCATTTTAGGTCTTGTTGGTGAAACAGAAACATAGTGGTGGAAGGATGTGGCAGAAGAAGGCTGTGCATCTCATGGCAACCAGAAGGGACAGAGAGAGAGAGAGAGAGAGAGAGAGAGAGAGAGAGAGAGAGAGAGAGAAAGAGAGAGAGAGACAGAGACAGAGAGAGAGACAGAGAGAGAGTTAGAACAAGATATAGTTCCCAAGGTTGATTCCCACAATCCACTCCCTTCAACTAGGTCCTACCTCTTATTTCCATCAGTTCACAAAAATACCATCAAATTATGCACTCATCAATGGATTAATCCACTTAAGGAGCCAGATTGCTGAGACCCAATCACCTTCCTAGAGCTCAACTTCAAACATTGCCACAGTGGGAACCAAGTCTTCAGCACACGAGCTTCTTGAGGGACATTTTAATACACCTAAAGCACCATCCCATAGTGGATTTGTTGTTCTCTTTTGTCACTTTACTGAATTAAATTTCCTATTTTAAATAGAGTGAAGCCAGGTATGGTGGTGCACACCTATAATTCCAGAACTTTGAGAGGCTGAGACAGAAGGGTCACGGGTTCCATGCCAGCCTGGATAATTTAATAACTTAGCAAGTCCCTGTCTCCAATAACAAATGCAAAAAGGGATGTGGCTTTATGTGTGACGGCTCTGGGTTCCATCCCAGGTGCTGGAAAAAAAAAATACTCTGAGTAGTTTCTGTTCTCTTGAAAGGTCCTTAAATATACAATCGTACATTTTCTGATTTTTAGTAATTGTCTGAGAAATCAGGTCAGAGAAAAAAATGAAGGTAGAGGACATTATATTCTTCTTCCACCATAATAAAACCAAGTAACTTTGTAATTCAGTGCAGTTGGTGGAATAGCTCTAGTTTTACAGGGTTTCCTCATTATCTTAAGAGAGAGGCAGTATAAATCACGACGTGTAGACAAGACCTATAATCTGATATATGGTAAAATCACAGTCATATACAGCCAAGTAATTTATCATGAGCTTTTAATTATATGAAGAGACATATTAAATTTATCTCTGTGTCCTTATCATTCAGTTCAGTGCCTGGAATGTAACATTTACCTGATAAATGCTTGTTTAATGATGAGATGAATGAACTGAAAGTATTAAAAAATTACTCATGCTATGGCTATATGTCACAATGCATGAGCTAGAGCAAGAATCCTGGCAACCTAGCTGCATATGAATGAAGGAAAATCCCCCTAACTTGCAACACAAAAGTGCTGAGGCTAAAAGTACTGAGCAGGCAGACACACTGTGAATTATGAGAAGAGGGGTCTCTCTGATTGCCAGACACTTGGCCAGCCTTGCCCTCCACAGGGTCTCCATATCTTGGGATGGGTAATAGTAGTTTGCTACTCAAAACAGAAAATTAAATACTCAGAGTTTAGAACTTTATGAAGAATGTTGTTGCCAGGAGAATTTAATTATGTTTCAGGTCACTTGGGACAAATGGACAAATACCAAGCTAGCTATGGGACAAGGAAACAGGAGATGGAGTGGTGTTTCATCCTATTATGTAGAGTGTTGTTATCATATTTGAATGAGTAGCCATGAAAGATTCATATAGTAATACATTGTCTCGCCATAGGCCTAAAGCAACAGATGTATTAGTTGATTTCCCATTGCTGGAACAAAATATCCAACAATCACAATGCCTAAGGAGAGCTTTATTTTGGCTCACAATTTCAGAGTCCAGTCCATGGTTGGCTTGCTCCATGGCAGAAACAACGTGGTGGAGGAGAGAGTCAGAGACAGAGACAGAGATAGACAAGACAGAGAGACTAAGACGTTCCAAAGGCTTCCCTGCAGTGACTCACCTCCTCTAAGTGAACCTTAACTCCTAGCAGTACCTTCAACAAATAATTCATCAATGAATTTACCCACATGAAGAGTATACCACACACATGATCCAATCATCTTTCTGAAGTCCACAGATTAAAAACATAAGACTTTTAGGGTACATTTTGGATCTAAACTACAGCAACAGGCAACTTGACCATGAAATGAAACATGTAAATCATGAGCCAAATAAATCTTCCCTCTGTGTAAACTGTCTTAGGTGACTGGTTATAGTTATGGAAAACAGTCTCCGTGCAGTTTTACCTCACAGCTAAAGCTGTCTTCTGAAGTTCCCTGTGGAGCCACCATTTCAAGAGCTTCTGCTAGATCACAGGAAATCTAGGCTAAGCCATATGGCTTTCCAAAGCATAGAATCTGTCCTTGGACACTGGTCAATTGTTTGTAGATGGCTTACCTGCAGAGACTCCACCATGATGGCTCCACCATGCTGTTCTGACATCTTGCTTGTCCTCATATGGGCTGTACTGGGAAAACTTGACCATATTTGGCCTCTAGTCATAGTGGACTAGCCTGTGACTGCTTTCAGAGCCAGAAGAGATAGTGGATGAGGTGCTGAGACCCATTTCCCCAGAGTCCCCTTGGGGAAATGAGCACATAGCCATTTCTCCTTCTTGCACCTCTGCTTTTAGCTGAGCACATGCCCTTCCTTGCCACTCCTCTGTAGGAGGCAGTTCCAGACTTCTACGTGTGTCTGTATAATTGCCTGATTGCATGTGGGATGTGGATTCTTAGCCACAGAGCTGCTATAGCTCATAGTGTCTCCCCTCTGGCCATCTTGGTTTGATGTTGTCCTGTGAGACTTGAGTCTTGGAAGGTGAGTCCATGTTGACCTGGCCTCTGCTGACTATGTAAGAAATTCTCTGTCAGAATCCATCTGGGTACAGTGTCTCTTCATTGTCTAAATTCACAGACTGGTGGCGAGATGTAGCAACAAAGGCCACTCAGATACTACTGTGCAAGAACTCCTCAGCGATGTGGCCACAGAGACACTTAACCATAGCCACCGTCACCTAACAATGAGATGCATTCTGAGAGAGGAGCCACTGGGCTCTTTTGTCATTGTGCAAGCATCAGAGACTGTCCTTAAACTAAGACATTATAATGCCAATAAGTCTTATAATCTTATGTGAATACTGCTGTATAATCCATCTCTCATTGGTGGGTCCATCACTATACAGCAAGAGACTATTTTTAAGCGACTTCTAAATTTTCTGCATGTTTCTAATGTTAAGCTTTTCCTTTGCACACCACTAAAAGTCTTATGGAGCATCCGGTAGGATCTATGGTGTTGGTCTTCTGCTAAAAAAGGTTGGTTTTATTAGACCTTTGTGTGGCTCCTAAATGGTGTAATTATTAATTGTCCTCAAATGCACTGAATACAAAGGTGCTTCCTCTGTGTAAAGAAATGTGTTTCTGTGCCCTGCTCCATCGCGGGAGGCATGCTTCATACTTCTACAGATCAAAAATGGGGTCTGGGCTCCAGACAGTTACCAAGTCCAAGGGCAGATTCGATCCTAGAGCAAAAACAAGTTCAGGAAGGTATTTGAGTTTAGTCATAGAGCATTTTACTTTTGCCACTGAAGAAGCTCTTTTCTCCAATAGCTTGGAAAATAGATCAATAGAAGCCCTGGCTTTTCCAGCAAACTGTTACTTTGTCATATGTTTTCAATCATGGCTCTTGCTCTTTTTGAATTCCTGAGGAACCTAAGTTCTTTTTTAATTATAACATTTCTATACTTTTTGGCAAAGTATGACCCAGATGTGACACATGGAGAATAAAAAGCAGAGTTAATTCTCTTTCTTTCTTTCTTTCTTTCTTTCTTTCTTTCTTTCTTTCTTTCTTTCTTTTTTTCTTTTAACCTGAGCCTGACTATTTTCCTCTCATAAAACCTTTCTGATGATAAATGTCTCGGGTAAGGTGATGATTTATCATTGCTGACTTTTTTATGTTGTGCCAAAAGGAAGACCAGAAGCGGAGGTAGGCGTGTAGTCTGCCAGCTTGACCAATCAAGAAAGAACCCACCTTGGCTGTTACCATGGTCGTGCCCAAGGACATTTTTTAAAAACCATGCTATGTCAACAAGTTGTGGTACAAACATGGTTTTAATTTTCTAGTTTTTTTTAAATGACAAGTTCCCAATAAAGAAAAGTAGAGAAGAATATTACCTGATCTATCATTGCTCAATATTCAGAAAGGGTGAGGAAGTAAGATTTACTGTTAAACAAATGAGGTTATAAGTTGAATGTACTGTTCACTATTTTGACTGTAGGGTATTTCCATTATCACCAGATCATGCAGACATGTCATGAAAAATTACAGATTATTCAAACAGGCCTGCTCATGAAAACAGTGTGGGACTTCGGAGCAGTATCTTTAAGAGGCTGATCTTCAGGATATGAGTTTAGCATGATACCAATCTTCCTTTCCTTTTGGGCATTGCTTGCTAATGTCTGACTAATGCACCCAAAGGCTAGCTTCAAAGCAACAGGGGCTCCTCAAGTTTAAGGGGGCGTGAAATATTATACAACACCAAATCCACAGAGGAAGACAAGAGGCTAGAGATTGCCAGGGGCTGGCGAAGGCCAGAATGAAGAGTGGTGGTCAGGGAGATTTCTTTTTACTTCTTTTTGAGGTGATAAAAATGTTCTGGCTTTAGACAGCGAAGAGGGTTTTATGTCCTTATGAATCTACTAAAAACCATTGAACTGTTACATTTTCAAGTGGTAAATTTTGTGGTATGTGAATTACACTGCAATAAAAACAAGCAGAAAAGGTCAATACTATGCTGACATTCTTTTGCATTAGCACAGACACACACAGAGACACACACACATGCATGTCATCAGCCAATTTGGCCACTCCATCTGCAAATCCCATGTCATCACCTTGCTCTGTGATCATCCAATTTATATGCAGATATTCAGGATAGGGAAAGACAATAGATTCCAAAACAGCTCTTTCAGGGACTGGGGATTTAGCTCAGCAGAATAAGTATCTGCCTTGCAAGTACAAGGTTATGAGTACAATCCCTGGGATTCCCCCCCCCATAAAAGTAAAAACAAAACAGTTCTTTTACTCCTCGCATTGGACAGGAATTCCATTTTGCTTGTGGAAGTGAGTCTTTCTGAGATTTCTACTCCTAGGCTCTTGAGTTATCTTTCTGAAGCTTTAGAATATGACCTTATTAATTTTTTCTTGAAAAAAACAGATTGCAATGACTTTTCTATTATGCACAGATTATCTTTTCTTCAAATGGCACAGCCTGACTCTTTTCAGCTGAGCATCATGAAACTTTCACGTTACTCTTGTAAGGGTAAGTCCAGTTTGCGTGAGTTCCTCCAGAAGGGTGATCTCTTGACATCACTGCTGAGCGATCAACTGTGTAGATGAACCACAGAGGGCAAGTCCATTCAGCTCACCTCAGGACATCTCACCTACTCCCAGATTTTGGCAGTGACAAACAAAGCTGCTTAAATGGGTGTGTGCAGGTTTTTGTGTGGGCACTGGTTTACAGTTCACATGGGTTAATACCAAAGAGTGTCTCTGCTGGATCCTCGGGGAGGTTTTATAAGACTAACTTTGGTTCTGCTATGTTTGGAAACCCTATTATCAAACAACTTCCAGTTCACTGAAGCAGTCGATGAACAAGACATATGTCAATGAGAAAAGGAAATGAAGGACGTCTGAAATCCATCGGTACATGTGTTTGTTGATGGCATATTTGTTGAGTAAACAAATGCACTTGACCCTGGACATACACATGCATGCATAATGGAAGAAACATATGCTGTAAAACAAAGCGAAGCAGTACAACAAGGTCATCGGTGAATGTCCCCAACATACACATTCTAGAACAGAGAAAAGAAGGAACAGTGCGCCCTATAACATGCTCTTGAGCAGCTCAGAGTAAAGCCAGATTTGTCTCTTGAAAATCTAGATCACAACTTTCCTACTATCCCTGGGTAATCTCTTCTTTAAACTATTTGGCCTTTCTTTAGAAAGCTGCTATCTTTTGGGAGAACAGCAAAGAGAATCCTACAGGAGTATGGATGGGAGGAAAAGATACAGACAGACACAAGCAGGAAAGACATCGCCATGGAACCAGTATTCCTTCAATTGTCCTGAGTCTGAAGGCACAACCACCATCAATCAGTCGCTCCGAGATTCTTCAGAAAACGAACAGGTTTGGGCAACTCAGAGCTCCCTGCCTTCCTTCATGATCGGACAATAGGTTCCTTCCAAGATAGTTCTTTGCCCAGTGTTTTTCCTCTTCCGTCTTAGGAAAGAAACATTACCCACAGTTCTACACACAAGAAAAGAAAAATTCTGTATATGCAAAAACAGGGGTCACCACTATTAGAATTTCAAGTTTTGATTTGGGGATTTTTTTCCCCCTCCAACTACCAAAATTCCCTAAACTGGATCAACATTCAGAACTACTAGTGTTATTCTACATGAGAATGTTGTAGCTTGCATCCAATATGCTAGACATTTCTTTATCGGCAGTTTACGATTTACAGGTGCACTTATCAAATAACTGGAATGATCTGAGGTGTGCCTCATTGGGTAATTTACTCCATATGTACCCAAAAGCCAAGCATTTGGCAAGTGACCAAAAGATCTGATTTTAAAAGCAGAATAGTTTGTTCCAGAAATAAGAAGCGGACAGATAAAGAAAAATGGCAACTTTATGCATTAATGGCAAGGCAAACCTTCCAGAAGAGACATTTATCAGTTCAACAGGAATTGATTTTCTTCACTTTCAACTCCTGTAACAAATCTTCTTCTAAAAGTAGGAGCATTTGCTCTGGTAATTTATTTGTTGATGTGAAACTAGTCCACGGAGAGAGTCGCTGTAAGACATGTTTCTCTGGCACATATTTTATCTTAAAGCTGGGTGAAAGGTAACAGTAACCCAGTGACCTGTTGAATGTGACACACTCAAATGCAAGGTGAGGAGACATGATTTACAGCGCATCCAGGGGACACCATGCCAAGTGTCACACGAGGACTGAGACAGGTTAGGCCGATGCCCGGGTGAACTTCACCCTTTGAAGTGGAAGAATGCAAGAGATGTGAATGTGGAAACCATCTGCTTTTGTTCCACCTGATATTCCTAAATGACTTAAGTCAAAAGTTTAATCAGTTTAATCAGTAAAGTCCTGAAAACAAAGGGTGCCTGGTCAAGCTGTCCATAAGGGAAAGGGTAAATGAGTTGGAAGGCAAGATTTGAACTACGCACAGCAAATTAACCCTCATGTCTGTAGAAACACAGAGAATGGAGAATGTCTGGGTGTTCAACATTTATCCCTTCTGCTGCACAATCCTTTGTCTATTTAGTACCTATGTGTTGAGCGCACCCTCTATGGCTGGAGTTAGGTGAGGTCCGAGGCATAAAACCAGGACTATCACAGAAGTTCTGCTCCCCAGAGCAACAGTTAAGTGCGCCACTCTGACAAGATGTGTGCTGAGGGCTATGGAAGCACCACACACAGGAGAATGACCATGGTTCTCTTCGAGAACCCAGGGGATGCACGGGAGAAGCAGTGAAGCATACGGTGGTCTCTGACAGGCGTCTCAAGAGAATAAGTATGAATTTACTGTGTGTAAATAAAAGAAAGCGCAGTACAGGCAAAGAACAAGCCATGATAATGGTAAAAATCAAACGTCATACTAAAGTAATCTAAGAATGATTTTTAAGCATCGACCGTGGAATGCTTTACTTATTAGTAGCTATTCGTTCCTGATTCTCTTTCCCCTTCTGGGAAACACAGATACTAATACCTCCTTTGCAGATAAGTGAAAGGATCCGACAAGACCCTAGACCTTAAACACTCAGCTCGTGGCCACAAGTGCTGATCCTGGGGGCAGCCGGTGTGTGGCAGCTGCGGCTGGGGATGGAGGGCCGCCCCTGGCTCAGATGGGGTAGGTGCAGAAAAACAGGAGTTCCTTCCTGTTTTTCATGGTAAGCAACATCTTGCTACATGTAATAGCTCCGTAAATCGTGTGTGGATCTCAACAGCTACAATCGTCCTTTCCTAGAATTTCGGATCATTTTATGATGATCTTTTTTTCACGTTGTCTTTTCCAGTGGTCGAAGCTCTAACGAGAAGCGGAAGTGTGACCTAATCTCATCCCTAACATGTAGATTTCAGCTTTGATCACACTTATTCTGAAGTATGCCCAAATTCCCTCATAGTTTACGTTTTCTGATATTTTGGTCACTGGTATGGGACTGTGCAAGGTTGTGGATAATAAAGGTGCACATTTCACCAGAGCTAACTCTTAGAAGTGACCGAGATTTCCATCACCGGAAGAAAACGAGGTGTTTACACACAGTGGAGTACTGCTCTGGCCTAAAGGATAAACTTGAGCCATCTGTAGGAAAATGGATGCACCCTGAGACCGTAATGTTAAGGGAAATAAATCAGACACACGAGCTTCAGTGTCACACGCTTTCTGGGATGCCACAAAGGCAAAAAGAAAGAACTGCCCTTATTTTTGCATATGTAATCCATTTTCCTTGTACCTTGTTTAGATTGTGTGTATGTGTAGGGAGGTTACAGGAGATTGAATCCAGGACCTTGTACTGAGCTACATCACCAGCCCTTTTTGTATTCTTGAAAAAGTGTGTCATTAAGCTGCCCAGTTGGGCCTTGATCCTGTGACATTCTTGTCTCAGCCTCCTCAGTAGCTGCAATGACACTCCACATCACTATGTCCCATTCTGTTTAAGGACTTAATTTGTTCCGATTGCTCATCTGTTACCAGTGAGGTAGTTAGTTTCTTGCAAGTGCACTGCATCGAATAGCACAGCACAAGGAAAAGTGTTTTAATGTAAAAAATAAAACCAGTAAAGCTGAAAAAATATGCAAATAAGATGATTATACTTTACATAGCCTAAAACATTCAGAAATTAGCCTGGTATTCTAACCACATCATCCAAGTTGGGAAACCAGTAACTGGAAATACAGGTTTAATGAGGCCACTGTTTAAAGCAATGACTCTTTTTGACCAATGTTTTTAACTCAGTCAAGAGCTACTAAGGCTAAAAAGAGGGGAAAATCAAAGAGCATTACTCTTAGTGACCGAGAAAGCAGCAGCGGTAGCCATACATCGGGCACACTGCTCCACTATTGTTATTGATGGAATGGAGGAGAACATATTTCCACATGTCCTCAAAGTCTGTCTGATTCCATTCACACCTCTGGGAAAAGTACTGCAATATCTTTTTTTTTTTTTTATTGGTACCAGCGATCGAACTCACAACCACCTGCTTGCAAGGCAGGTGCTTATGCCACTGAGCTAAATCCCCAGCCCCTTGCAATATCTTAAAATGTGGTAAGCAGCATGAGCCCTGGATCTGAGAGGGGACGCAGTTGGTGAGGTCACCGACTGTACCATCATGCCTTACCGGCAGGTGTGGGAATTGTATGCTGCAAATGCTAAGGCACTATCAAAGGATTCTTGAAGCATGGCAGGACAGTTGGATTAAGTGCAGTTGACATAGGTTGCTAGTTCTCCTTTCTCTTTAAAGTGTTCATTCGATTCTTTGCTGGAACTTCTTTTAAGTGCTCCACAGAGAAAAAAATTTTTTTTCATCCTCAAAGGGAAAACTCATTATTTGGATCTTTTCATCTTTTTAATTGAGTTATAATTCACATACCCTAAAATTCACCACTTAAGGACGTACAGTTCATTGCTTTTAGTGTATCTAAAGGTTGTTATTACTATCTAATCATATAGAATGTTCACCAGTCCCAGAAGAAACCCTGTAATAATTCAGCTGTTCACCATTACCCTCACCTCAGGCCCTAAAATTGCAAATTACCTTTTTGCTCCTCTGGACTTGTGTCTTTCTGCTCCTATGGATTTGCCATCATATTATATGTGGCCTGTTTGTATCCATTTTCTTTTTCACTTAGCATTGTGTTTTTCAAGGTCCGCCCATGTAATAGAATAAAGCAGGCTTTCTTTCCTTTTAATTGCTGCATAATATCCCATAATATGAGTGGGTTACATTTTGCTTTCCTACTTATCAGTTGAATATTGGGATTTCCATTTTTGACTATTATGAATGCACAGCTCCAAACAGTCCTATACAAATTATCCCGTAAACTTACATTTCCAGTCCTCTTGAATACACATGTAGAAGGGAGACTGTTGAGTCCCGTGGTTACCTCCAGCTTTTGACGAAATGCCAAAATCTGGTCAAAGGGTCTGTATAATTTTACATTCACCAGCAGAGGGCTCTGTTTATCTCCACATTGCTCCCAACGATTGTTCTATGCTTTGACATTTATCAGTGAGAAAAGAAAAAAAAATTATGCCTATCACCAGCACCACAAAAAGGCTAAATTAAATATAAAAACTTGTGGCTTAAATACAAGATGAGGCAAAAGACATATTCCAACCAAATGACAGTGAAGAAATTTCTAAATTATTGTATGGTCCAAAGTCTTTGAACAATCAAAACATGTATGCTATAAAGAATTGAGTTTTTTGAGGAATCTCCATACTGATTTCCATAGCGATGGTACTAATTTACATTCCCACCAACAGTGAAAAAGGGGTCCTTTCCCCCCACATCCTTGCCAGCATTTACTGTCTTTGGTATTTTTGATTATAGTATTTCTCCATGGGGTGGGATCACATGTATAGTTTTGATTTGAATTTCTCTAGTGGCTAAATGTAGAATTTTTTTTCTTATACATGTTGGCCATTTGTCCTTTTTTTTGAGAAGTGTCTATTAAACTCTTTTGCCCACTTATTGATTGAACAATTTGATACTTGGGTGTTAAGATTTTTGGTTTCTTTATGTGTCCTAGATATTAAGCCTCTGTTGGAAGAGTAGCTGGTGAAAATTTTCTCGCATTTTAGAGGCTGCTTCTTCACTCTATTGGCTGTTTTCTTTGCTGTGCAGAAACTTAAACTTTATGGATTTTTGGGTTTTGCTATTCTTTTTTATCCCACTGGATTCAGATTTGAGAAGTCTTTGTGCCTATGGTTTCAAGCATCTCCCCTATGTTTTCTTTTCACAGTTTCAAAATTTCAGGTGTTATACTTGGATCTTGGATCCATTTTGGATGATTTTAATACAGGGTGAGCCACAGGGGTTCGGTTTCAATCTGCTACAAGTAGATGTCTAATTTTCCCAGCAGCATTCAATAAAGAGGCTGTCATTTGTTCAACATATGCTTTTGGCTCCTTCTTCCAGAACCAGGTGGTTGTGATTGTGTGGTTTTTTGTATCCTCTGTTCTGTCCCATTAGTCTACATGTCTATTTTGTGCCAAAACCATGCTGTTTTGTTACTATGGCTTTATAGTATAATTTGAAATTGTGTATTTTGCCATCTCCAACCTTGCTCTTGTTGCTTAGAATTGCTTTGGCTCTTCAGGGTCTTTAGTTTCCATGTGAATTCCAGTTCCGTGAAAAATGGCATTAGCACTTTTGTAAGAGAAAATGGTACTCCCCGTGCAGTTTATTTTGGTTTGTTAATTGCCCAGGTTACGGTTCCAGTTCAGTTGCTTCTGGTCTCTTAGAAAACAGCTGGTCACTGTGATGCATAGATGGTCACTATGATGTACATTGTATAAATAAATAATAACCAATTGAAAAGCCATCTGCCTCTGTACTTTCTGCTTGCTTACTCCATGAGCCCTAAACCACAAAAATCAGGGCCTAGTATTTGGGGAATGTCCCACTCTATGCCTGTCCACGTAAATAAACCCACCTCCAGATCCTGGGTGTTATTCTGGCCTTTCTGCTTGACATTGCATTTTGACAGAAATTGCATTGAACCTGTACCTTGCTTTTGATAATTTGGCCATTTTAATAACAGTAATTCTGCCAACCCCTGGGAGAAAAAGGTGTTTACATATTCTAGTGTCTTCTTCAATTTCTTTCTTCAGTGTTACAAAATTTTCATTGCGTAGATCCTCCACCTCCTTGGCTAGACCCCCTAGGTACATTACACTTTTTGAAGTTATTGCAAATGAGATTGTTTTCCTGATTTATTCCTCGGCCAGCCCATTATTGGTATATAGAAAAGCTATTGACTTTTTAACATTCATTTTATATGCTACTATATTACTGAATTCAGTTATCAGTTCTAAAAGTCTTTTGGTAGAATCTTTAGGGTCTTCTAAATATAAAATCATATCATTTGCATACAAGGATAAGTAGACTTCTTCCTTTCCTATTTGTATATCTATTATGGCTTTTTCTTCCCTAGTTGGTCTAGATAAAACTTCAAGTACTCTATTATGCAGGAGGGAGGAGCGTACACTTCCTTACCTTGCTCCATATTTTAGGAACATTCTGAATGATGTTGGCTATGGGTCTGTCATACATGAACTTTTCTACATTGAGCAGCAATCCTTCAACACCTAGTTTTTTGGGGGATTTTATGAGGAAAAGATGTTGAGTTTTGTCAAAGGCTTTTGGTGTATCAATTGGGATGATCGTGTGATTTTTATCCTTGATTCATTTCATGTGGTGTGTTACACTGACTGATTTATGGTGAACCACCCTAGCATCCCTAGAATGAAGCACTCTACAGCCCCTCGGTATATACCTGAAGAAAAATTCAGCATAAAACAGGGATACCCGTATACTCATATTCATTGTGACATAATTTCCGATATCCAAGGTATGGAGCCCACCTAGATACCATCAACTGATGGATGAAGAAACTATGCAGTACGACTTAGTAATAAAAAAATGAAACCTTGTAATTTTGCAGAAAAAGAAATGGATCTAGAGATCATCATGTTGTTCCAGAGAAGCGAGACTGAGAAAAAAAAAATCACATTTTCCCTAATACGTGGAATCCAAAAACAACGACAAGAAAATAAAAGACAGACTATTGTTGCATAAGATCAAGGGAAAAGAGGTGTCATGTTAGGACGGGTAATAGGGGAATCAATACGACCCAACTACACCCTAAAACCCCACCCCAAAGTGTGACACACGGAGGTAGGGTAGGGTGAAAGGGAAGATGAGGAAAATGATTGAAGTATGTTACATGCTTGGACAAATCTATCAGAGGAAACCTACTAATCTACACGAACAATGTGCAACATAAAAATGTAAGATAAGGGCAAAAAAATTTTTTAAAGAATTGAGCTTTAAAAATCTGAATTTCTCCCACTTGCTGCGTGACTCACTTCCCCATGTGTACCCAATTCAGTCAATTATACCTGAGCAATTCATCTTACTGGTTTACCGTAGTTCTGTCCCACCTCATGCCCTCCTGCCTTGCGAGTTCCCATTTTTCCCCACCTTAGACCTGCCTCACTTTGTGCTTTTGCTCTATAAAAGTCCCTAGAAAAGACAGAGTTTTTGGCAACCCCCATGGGACCCCTTCTGTCTCTCAGACAGAAGCTTTCTTTCTCTCAATAAATATATTCTGCTCTAAAAAAAAAATCTGAATTTCTTACTTACCTATAATGTTTTTATCTTCTTAATAGGGTGATATTAAGAAATTTTTTAACTTTTTCTATTGACTTCAGCATAAACTATTTTCCTTGTTGCTAGAAAACCAGATTGCAGCATGTTATTAGATAATGACTTGTTGGAATAGGAAAAAAAAAGTCAACGATATTATTTTGCTGACATTAAAAAAAATAATGCTCCCTCCTTTCCCCTAGTATTTTTCCAAACTGGGTAATAAATTTAGGCAACAGTCTACTGCCTATGACACACTCTTCCTTTGGAACTGATTAATTTAGAAAAGTGATGTCCTGTTGACTTCAAGCCTCAGGGAAACACTGACCTTCTACAAATCTGAAAATGTCAGCTTCCACCTAGAAGAAAAGTGTCCCTGGATGTATTTGAATTATTTCCTGAATTAGCCCTCAGACTAAAAGTGACCATCTTTCACATTTTAGGAAGATCATTTGTATATTTTTGAAGTTGCACAATAAAACAGTCTCTAAAACCTCTGAAGATACCCTGTGTCTACAGTCATTTTTTTTTCAAACTTTATGAGAGCTCACAGTTCTGGATAAAAACAGAAAACTTAGGCCAATTCTAAATGTGCTTAGGTGATGCAATCTCCAAAAACCATTTGTACACAAGCATCAACAGCAGTCCAATTCACTTGCTTTCAGAATTCAGATGTCAGGGCCAGAAAAATACCTGTGCTTCTCATACCAAATGCAAGAAATCAGTCTAACCAACACATGGTTATTTTGTGAAATTGATGGGTTAAGTATGAGGTGATCCAGGGACAACCCCAAAGACATGTGCAAAGGTCTATTGACATCTTCTTCTGCAAAAGATGCTTTGCTTTCATCAGATTCTCAAAGGGTATTAAGATTCCCAGTCATTACTGACTTCACAGAGGTAAAGAATAATTGACCAGGAGATGGGTGGACACAGTCCTCTGAGGGTATATGGCAAGTGACCTCACTATTGTCTATCTGACCAACTTCTCCCTGTCCCCAAATCCACTCCAAACAGTGATTATACAAGTCATGACAACAGTGAGGGCTGGCATCTCCAAGGACAGTCGTGGTGTCTCTGTTAAGATGACAGAGGATGGAGGTTTTGGAGGATGGGGTGCGCATTGTGCAAATGGTGGGGGAGTTCCTCCTGACTTGTTTCTGAAATCCAAAAGAACTACTTTGAAGATAACAATGCGCAGTATTGTTCTGTTTGTTCTAATTTATTATTGTTTTATTCAATGTTATGTTTTGCTTGGTTTTATTCTATTTTGTTTTATTTGATCTTGCTATGTCTGATGGTATGGACAACTACCGTGAAGACAGCAAGATCTATTATGGTAGCCATTGTTGGTTGCCCATTGTGCTATTTTGAAGTTCTGTACCACTTTCACCGCTGTTTTGACTGGCTTTATTCTGCTTTGTTCTGTTGAGTTTTATTCTCTTTAAAATAAATTTTTTTGGAAAAGATGTTTTTCATAACTTTATCCACACAAGTGAAACAACTGGGTCTAAAATCATTATGGACAGCAACAGAATTCACCACACAGGACAGCTGCTTACTGCCAAAACAAGAACCTCAGTTCGGGTGCCATATGAGGTCCCTTTCTACCCATACTGGCTTCCGGTAGGCGGTAGAGGTAAGAGAAAAAGAAGAAAAGAGAGGAATACTGCTTATCCTCCAAAGTTGCTTTTCAGCACAATTGCTTCTCAGTCCTGGTGCCATAGTCTGATCAGCCTGTTATTTTTATGGATACATGCCCGGAAGTGTAAACATCTTATTAATGAGTCTATTACTGACTCACCAATAAAGCACGTAATAACACATATGAGAATTTACAAAGAAGCTAGCACATTATCCCACCTGCAAAAGTGCACCTTATTTCTTCTCCTAGCAGGTTTTCTTTATAAAGAGGACATTTTTGCTCAAGGTAGTCTCCCCAGCTTTGTAGGAGGCTGGGTTGCTTGATCCTGGAACCCTACTGGGGTCATCCTCTTCGCTGCAGGGCCTGACAGTACCGCTGCTCGGAACCAAAGGGTTTGTGTAATTAGCCAGCACAGGCTGACCCTGTGAGCCGTGAACACATCGAAAGACTGCTCAAAAGGAGTATTTGCCACACTGCGATGACCAAAGGACATCAGATACGATGTTGATAGTTTTAATGGGCTTGAAGAAACAAGTTCAAGACTCTCATCTTGGCACGCCCCTCTTGCCAACCAGAACGCTTGGTGAAAATGGATGAGAAAAGGAATAAACTGCATCTATTTGATCTACCAGAAAGGATAGGTTGAGACCATTCCTGATCATAAGCATGAAGCTGATTAACAGTTGTGTAATGCTTGACAAGACAGTTGCAAAAGGAAGCGGTGTGTGAATATTTCCTAATTTTTTTTTTCTTTTTTTTTTTTGGTACCGGGGATCGAACTTTTGACCTTGAGGTTGCCAGGCTTAAGCCTCTGAGCTAAATCCCCGGCCCTATTTCTTAATTCTTGACTTAGGAACAGCCTCCAGTGTAACATTCCCTTGGGCTCAAATCCCTCCCCTATGGCCCATTTTGTACTAGAATGGAGACAAAAGGAAATTCTTTGCTCAATTTACATATGTTTGCTCAACGTATATAATTTTGTGTCTGAATTTAATCATTGAATTCTACCTTCATGCATAAAAACCTAAAGGCAATTGTAATGCAGAGAAACTTTTTATGATCATGATCCAATTCCTGGTATTTGGTGCAAGAAGCAGCCTGGATTTAGTCTTCTGCCTGACAATTCTCTCACCTTGGAGGGACATTCATGCAGATACCCATGGGGCTCCATTAGACCTCACCAGCAGGGCATTTGCACAGCGATCCAGGTGGAACACAACGCAAAGAATGCTGGGACCCGTCAGCATCAATAACACCAAATGAAAGAACTTTGAAACAGCCAGGCTGCAACTGTCTTGGGACACTTCTGCAAGTGTCACACTCGTACTTAACAGCTGGGACCTCAGACTGAGAGAGCTCCTTCTCCTCCGAGTGCCCCAGAGTTCCTACAGCTTCTGCCCCAGAACCTGGGGCTCATGCACTAGGTCATCCAATTAGAAATTAGGTTAGTTTAGAGAGAATCAAAATAACATCACTTTCATCAGGCAACTTGGCATATGCCCAGGAACCTAACTTTGCACTTTGGAGGTGATCAGTACGTCACATAGAGAGACTTACATTCTGGTACTGTGGTGAAATCAGTCAGGTTTAGAACAAATTCATCAACCAGATAGGAGTCCTTTACCAACTACTTTTGCAACATTGGGCAAGATAATTAAGTGCTCAGGGTTTCTCCTAAATTGTTGGCTAATCGTAAAAGTACCACCAAGTTGGGCCACCACAGGCCATAGCCTTTTGTGTCTTTATTAGGGAACTGTATTTTAGATGATAGGACGCTGGCTCATTGGAAGGCTTTCTCCTTCCTCCACTATCTGTAATTTTTAAACAGTTCTCAGGTTCTTGCTTTATTGATTCCCATACAAAATTAAGCCTAAAGGAAGGGCCTGAGAACAGTTGTGAATTTGCAGGACTCTTTTTATTTGTCATGTGAATTTCAAAACAAAATAACAGATGAACAATATATTGCAACAGGGCCGGAGATTTAGCTCAGTGGCGTAAGTGTTTGCCTTGCAAGCGTGAGGTCCTGAGTTTGATCCCCGATACCAAAAAAAACCAAAACAAGCAAAAAACCCAAAAAAACATTGCAACAATGTTACATACCACTGTTTTCGAAGGAGTTGCTCAGATTACAAGATATAGGCATGAAAAAATGCTCAAACAATGAAAGCACAAGCCACTCTTTTTGATGAACTAAGAGATTAGTATAATTATTTGTCTTTTTTTTTTTAATCAGTACCGGGGATCGAACTCACAACTGTGTGCTTGTAAGGCAGGCGCTTGTGCCGCTGAGCTAAATCTCCAGCCCCAATTATCTGTCTTGTGTATGTATATGTATATGTATATGTATATGTATATGTATATGTATATGTAAGAAAAAAGAGAAAAGATTATACATATATACTATGTGTGTATATATATTATTTAGTATATGTACATATATATGTATAATGTTTTCCCTTCTTTTCTCCTTCTCCCATCCCAGTTCTTTCCTTTCACTTTCACAATGTCGATTTTACATTTTGGATCTCATTTACTCATTCAGTTTTTTACACCAGGGAGACAATACAATGTTTACACATGCAAGTCTGATTTATTTCACTTATGAGTATGGCTGCTCACATATTTAATAAGAATTTTGAAGCATTTTTCTGTGTAACAGTCACATAATTTGAATTCAGCAGTGCAGTCAGGTGTTTATTATAAAACACGTAAGTGTTTTCAATACAGTGATTCCCTGATACTTTTTGGTGATCTGTTTTTCTTTTTTACTTTGAGACAAGGTCTCACTAAGTCACTAAGTCGCCCAGGCAGGACTGGAACTCTCAATCCTCCTGCCTCAGGCTCCCAGAGTGCTGGGATTATGGGCATATGTCACTACGCCTGACTACTAACTTACGTTTCTACTTTTTATTTTGTATTCGTATTTGTCACTAGTTTTGAGAGTTTTGTTGAATTGATTTTAAAGTATTAATTCTCCACAGAAGCATTCCAGGTTATCAGCAGCTGGGAAACCAAAGTAAAGGATGGATTTGGAAGCACCAGCAAGGTATGCATCAGAGGTAAAGGGGTGATGCAGACATGGCTGCTAAAAGCTTCTGTGGTTTCAGTGCAGGAAAAACTGAAATCTTGTCAGTCCACTGTGTCCCAGAGATAAGGTGCTAATTCTTTAGCAGTGGGGCCGAGACCTAGTTGTTCCAATAAAACTTTTCGGCCTCAATATTTGTAGTTCTTCTATCTCCAGCAATAGCAGCATTTTGTGTTTGCTGATGTTTTGTTTTGCTGCTGGGGATAGAACCTGCCAGCTGGGTGTGTGTCCTATCACTGAAGTAATATCCTACGGTCCTCAGCAACTTCTCACTCACTTTTTAAAAATTTATTTAAAGAGAAAAAACAGAAAAAAGGTAGAAATATTACAGAATTTCAAAAAAAAGGACAAACAGTAGAGATCACTGGTTGATAAATTACATACTGTCCTTTTAGAAATAGTTGTTCAAGTTACAAAATGACAGCATACAAAGTAGACATTCAAGCAGTGAGACTGCAAACAGATCTGTTGAACAATCCAACAAGAACTCAGAAGTATGGTTATCAATCCTACACACTTAAATATTCATAGTTATATCTTTTACAGCAATTCCTATTTCCTCTCTTTTTTACAATAGCAATTATGCATTTTAAAAAATTTTATTTAAAGAGAAAAGAAGTGAAACAAAAATGGTAGCAACAATACAGAATTCTAAAGAAAAAAACACTAAGAAATCACTAATTGATAAATTACATATTGTCATCTTGGATGTAGTTGTTCAAGTTACAAAATTAATGGATACATAGTAGACATTCAAACAGTGAGACTGCAAACAGTTCTGCTCAAAGATCCAACAAAGATTCAGCAATATGGTCATCTATTTTACACACTCAAACATACATGCAGTTATATCCCTTAGAGCACTTTCTTTTACTCTCTTTTTTACAATAGCAATTACACATTTTGGTTTTATTACACTTGTAGTTCTTATTTACTTTTTACACTAGAGACACAATGTGATATTTATAAATATGATTCTTACTTATTTCACTAATGAAGATAGTCTCAAGTTGTCTCCATTTGCCTATGAAGGCCTCAAGATCATCCTTTTTTATAGCTGAGTAATATTCCATTGTATAAAAATGCCACATCTTTTTCATCCACTCTGCAGTTGATGGGCATCTTGGTTGTTTCCAAGATTTAGTTATCACAAATTGTGCCGCTATGAACATGGGTGCACATATATCACTGTGATATGAACTTTTCAGTTCTTTGGGGAAAATACCCAGGAGGATTGAATGGGGCTTCCAATCCTAGTCTTCTGAGAATTCTCCATATGGATTTCCATAGTGGTTGCACCAGTCTACATTCCCACCAACAGTGGAGCAGTGTTCCTTTTTCCCTGCAGCCTCACCAACATTTGTTATCAGCTGATTTCTTGATGGCAGCTATTCTTTCCGGAGTCTCACTCACTTTTTAACAGAAAGGACAATCTTAACATCAATGGCAGGTTATTCTGCTGTTGTAATGATGTTCCTGGTGACTGAACTCAGGCCTTCATACTGAGCTACATCCCTAGCCCATTTTTATTCATTCACTTATTTTTAAAATTTCAAGATAGGGGCTTACTAAATCTCTAAGCTGCCCAGGCTGGACTCAAATTTGCAATCTTTCCTCCTCACCTTTCCAGGGTGCTAGGGTCACATCTGGCTTTTATTCTTCAGTTTAAAGACAGAAAGTGTTCACTATCTGCAGGTAGATGGGCTGTTACTTGAAAATATCTTTCAGCCTATTATAAGTTTTGCTTCTTTGTATGAATATGGATATAATCTCAATGAAATAGGTGTTAATTTAATGATAAGCCAAAACCACCAAACAGCCTCTTTCTGACACTTTTTTTTTTTTTTTTTTTTTTGGTACCAGGGATTGAACTCACAACCTCTCATTTGCCAGGCAGGTGGTTATCCCACTATGCTAAAATCCCTGGCTCATCTTTCTGACATTTTTTAAAAGTTAGTTTGAGTTTTGAAAAACAAGTCTCTGTGACAATCTTTGATATAGTAGTAAAAAGTGAATTGCAATGCACCTATTTGGTAAAATAGGAATGGAACATTACTGGGATGTTTCTCATCACAGTAGGACTCAGTAACACTGAATAAGCTTCCTCATTGAAACAAAAGATACAGAAGATTACAAAGAAAATACGGCAGCCAAATCCTGAAATGAAGCTACAGGAACCCAATAGTATAAAAATGAAATAAAAATGAAAATGAAATGAAAAAGAATGAGAAATGCATCTTGGAAACTCCCACAAAGGAGCTCAATGTGAAAATACATCAGACAGGAAGTAAATCAGCCAAGCATCTTGTATCTCCCTTTCAAACACTTGCAAGAGAAGAAGGACCTCATGTCTCACGGGATGTACTTGTAACTCTGCAAGGAGCAAGGCACAAGAACGGAACAAATCTCTGCACAACTGTAACCCTAGCATTGGGGTAGGTTGAAGCAGGAGGATGGCGAGCTGGAGCCCAGACAATTTAGCAGTTTAGCAAGATTCTGTCTCAAGAAAAAAAAAAAAACTTAAAAAGGCAAAGGTCTCAGATTTAATATCTACTCCCATGAAGAGAGGAAAGCAAGCAAGCAAGCAAGCAAGCAAGCAAGCAAGAAAGAAAGAAAGAAAGAAAGAAAGAAAGAAAGAAAGAAAGAAGAAAGGAGGGAGGGAGGGAGGGAGGGAGAGAAAGAAAGAAGAAAAAGAAAGAAAGAAAGAAAGAAAGAAAGAAAGAAAGAAAGAAAGAAAGAAAGAAAGAAAGAAAGAACAGGAAGGGAAGGGAAGGGAAGGGAAGGGAAGGGAAGGGAAGGGAAGGGAAGGGAAGGGAAGGGAAGGGAAGGGAAGGCAAGCCAAGTCAAGTCAAGCCAAGCCAAGGATTTAATAACTCCCTAACAAGGAACAATATGACCAAGTATCACTTTGTTAGCATTTATCACAATATCTTCTGTCTACCCAATTCAAGAGTTAGAGTCATCCTGAGATAGAATAAACCTCTCTTCCTTGCTTTGATGTGTTTAAAAGTGATTCTTCAATAGCTTGAATATTTTGGGTTTATCAGCAAACTATCCAGAATCACAGAAGGGCACAGAAAGTATTTATAAGCTTATTAGTAGCATACTGAAGCCAGCCTATCATCCATAAACAGGAAGACAAGGCAGGACTTTTATGAATATGCTTTCTTCATAGCAATGTCTTCGTTTTCATTATTAGAGGTGGTCCTAAGGTTTTTCTTTCTTTGGACCAATTACAGTTTTCCTTTGTTTGGTGACAGAGATAGAATCCATTTCCATCCAGTGGTTCTGCCATTCCAGAGTTTGACGCCGTCTACCAAAGGTGCCTGTTGTGTGCCTTCGTTACCTCAATCACCCTGTGGCCTCAGAATTATTGCTGAGCATCCCTCTGCACCCACTAACCATGTGCCCCGCAATTTTAGAATTATACCCCTACCATCTTTGTGACTAGTATCGCTTGTGATTAGCATGTTGTCCCGCAAACAGCAGGTGCTTTATAAATGCTGACGGAACAGACAGGAGCTGTGCCACCCTGCTAGATCACGCTCTGTCTCTTGGGATGAGCAGTATGATTCAATCCTCTTTCCACACCGTGTCTCTTACCAACTGGTTAATGTCTCTTTCCAAAGCCCGGTGGCACCCCACAACTCCACTGAGCTAGCCTATTAAGCTAGTACACTTGGTAGGGGTCCCATTGGACTTCTTTGGTGGGTGGAGGTGCTGGGAATGGAACCCAGGGTCTCACACACACTAGGCAAGTGCTTCCCCATGGAGCTGCACACCGGAGCCCTTGTTGAGCTCTTCTGCACAGCCCTCTCTCCCGCTGCTGTGGAGAGATGGTGATGTCACTCACCCATAAGCTGAGCCTGGGAAACAAGGTGCTTATTGTCAACACATCATCCCTTGGAGCCATAGCTTGGACTCTCTTTCACAGGATCAGTGTCACCGTGCCTATATGATGCTTTAGTCCCTCCCAGGTGGCTCCTCAGTCACTCAGGTAATGAGACTTCTGCCTAACTCACCACATCCACAGGGCATATACTCTCCCTTGAATCTGAATTACAGCTCATTCTGTTGCTCATGAATCTATGCTTTCTGAATTGTAGACTTCTTTTTCTTCTTTCAATTTTTGGTACCAGGGATTGAACTCATGACCTTGCGCTTGCTAGGCGGGTGCTGATACTGCTGACATAAATCCCCAGCCCCCAAATTTTAGATTTCTTGACTTCATATTTGTTGCCCATGTGTCTTAAAGACAGGGCAACAGAAGTGAAGACTTCCTGCAACCATCTCTCACAACTCACTCATCCTTACTTCAGCGCTGTGCTGTATTAGAAGCCTAGGGTCCTTTTATTTACAACACTGGGTAATTGTAGTGGAGTTGTATTCAATCTACAGCTACTCCGGAAGCTAAGGCAGGAAGATCTCAAGTTCAAGGCCAGCCTGGGCAACTTAATGAGACTCTGTCTCAAAATAACAAAATAAAAAGAGTTCATCGTAGAGCTTAGTTCTCCCTAATATCAATCTCCAAAACCAATAGGAGGAGGAGAAGGAGGAGAAGGAAAATAAGGATGAGAAAGAGAAAGAGGGGAGGAGAAAGAGGAGACTCCATAGAAAGTAACACTCACATTTCTCTGTTCCTGGACCCCAAAGCTCTTGCTGTCACATGAGCACAGAACAGAGGCAACCAATGGGAATATTTTACAGCTGTGGTTTTCAGGATGGAAATTTATCATACACCCTAATTATGTCCTTACTTTGTGTATATTATGTATACAACCCAAACTTCAGAGCTGTCAAAACAAACCTCAAGGATGAGGAAGGCTGACAGGTACAAAGTCAAACAAAAGAAAAATCACCCGTTTTTTTTAAGGACAGGAATTTTCAGCTCAATTAAACCTCCTGGCTCTCTGAATAGCCAGACACAACAGCCCAGAGAACCATGTAGAAAACACTTGAATGTCACAGAGTAAAGTCTAAAGGGCTTAGTAACTTTTCCTTGGGTTTGTCTCCTCCATTCGGTTCGAATTTCTATTCATTGGAATTGATCACAGGAATATGCACTGTGCCATGTAGTATAATACATAATTTGTTCAGAACGTGGCAAGTTTCACAGACGACAAATAACAAACCAGTTTTTAAAGATCAACACCAAGAATGACCTGAGACCAATGGAGGCTTGCTGTCATGTAGCTTCAAGTCTTTGAGAGGGCTGGCATGCTGAAGGAGCTCCAGGTTGAGGGGTGGCTCAGAATTTCAGGAGGGGAAGGACAGGTACAGTGTCATTTCACTGCCTAAATCTGCAGTCCACTAAATATAGACAGCGAATATTTTTTCAGGACTGTTTAACTAAATATCATTCTGTTTATCAAAACAGAGTAATCTGGCAGGCATTTCTAACCATATGGGACTTTTGAAAATATATGAGAAACATCTGATTATATGTTTGGCTGAATATTATTATAAATGTATTCAAACCCTAGGGAGAGTTTTTGGCTTACATTCCCAAAAATGCTCCTCTGGATCATCCCATTTGATACATTGTAGTGACAATGAAATTATTCCAATATAAATAAGGGAGCCCCTTAAGGAGACCAATCCAATTCCTCATTGCTGAGTTGATTCCATGCAGAACTGTAATTGTAATCATTTATTTTGACCCTAAATATAATAACATAAAACCCATCATCCTGAGAGTAGTAGAGTCAATATAAAAATGAAGATATTTCATCCTACTTATGAAAGATAAATATATCCTTCAAGCTCAGTGATTACTGAACAACTTGGGTCCTCTAAATATCATCAGTGCTTTCAATTACAGTTTCAAGCCCAGTACTTAAAAAAAAGTTTCAAGCCCAGCACTTAAAAGTTTGCTTTTAAGAAATATAGTTTAGAAATGGCTGATCATATATAAAAGCTTGAGAGGTTGAGTGTACTCTTATTTCCTCTATACTTGCAAGTTTAGTTAAATGTTTACAAAAATGAATAAACTTAAATGTAAACTTCAATTCAGTGAGTAAAGCCCCATGCAGAATATTCCAGAGTAAGAAATATTCTGAAATACTAATAAGATATAAAGTTGCTTTTATGAGAGAGATATTACAGACACAACCATTGAGGAACAAGAAATAAAATGTATGTTATTAAAATAATAAGGTGATAGGGAACAGGACTCCATGGTAAAGTACTTGGCTAGCATGCATGAGGTCCTGAATTCTGAGTCTGATTCCCAGTACTGAAAAAAAAATTCTAGCAGAAAATTAAAATTCAAAATGTGAAAATATCAAGTTCCAGGGATGAGTGGGATTCAGCAAACACAGGACATAGTAGCTAAGATGAGAAATTCCCACAGCATTTTTCCAACATGAAGCCATCAACTCAAGTCTTCAGATAAAACAGGTATTTCTATGCCTGAGAGAGAGGGATGATACCTCATTCATTCATTCATTCATTCATTCCCTTCTTCATTTATCCAACACTTTTTCCAACTCTTATCTTGTGATGAGCATGTGTTACATGCTAAAGATGCAAAATGTACTTCTCTAAACTCAAAAGATTGATAGCATTCCAGTTGATAAATCAAAGGGTAGAAATAAAACAAACTTATTAAAAATAACAGTGGTGAGGGATATAAGATGGTAAATGATGTGAGACCCATAGGAAAGGAAAACAAATTATAGTCTAAAGAAACATTTGAGTTTAACTGGGAAAAATAAAGACAAGGGGATACCTAAGCAGAAAAATAGGGACAGAGGCACCTTAGTCCAATGTCATGAAAAGGCTGTGGTGTGCCTGGAAAGAGAGAATGTTCCAAAACTCCAGAGAGGCCAGTAGCTCCTCCCAGGTAACCAAAAATTTAAGCCACTTCCCTGCTAACTAACCTTTAAGGAACTTTGTCCACAGGACGCCATTTTTTCTGTGACTTTTATATCTTTTATGTCAAAACATTTTAGTTTCTCTTCCTGTAAGCTGTATACAGATAATGTGAGGAAATTCAAACATAGCAAAACTAATGTTGCTAATTAAAGTATCTGGTTCTCTTGGGAAAAGCTTACCAAGAATATTTTGATGGGTGTAGAATTTTTCTCATGGGATAAAAGTGTTCTGCTTACTCTTTTCTTTCCATTGTATAAACTGTACAGCAGAGCATCTTTTCCACACTGTAGCAAAGGTTCACACTCTTTTCTAAGTCTAGGTTACTACTTTAGTTTTGACCTGGGATGTCCTCCAGAGAGCCCAGTGTGAAAGGTTTGATTCACTGCTTAGGGTTATTGGGAAAGGTGTGGTATCCATAAGGAGAGGGACCTAGTGGGAGATTTTAGGTCAATGGGGGTGAGCTCTCAGAGGGTTGTGGAACCTCAGTCTCTTCTGTCTCCTTTCACTTCTGGGTCATGAGATGAGCAACAACTCTGTTCTACCACACATTTCCGCCACAATGTAGTCTCTCTCACTACAGGCCCCAAAGTGGGAGTCTATCTGACTGTGGGCTGGAACTTCCAAAGCTTCCAGTCAGAAGAAAACCTTTTCTGTTATTAAGTTGATCGATTGAGTTATTAGTTACATTAGTAACGAAAAGCTGACTGGTACCATCACCTTCCAAAATGCCATCTTTTGTGTTGAAATGTCATGATACATTTCTGAGAGTTCCTTTAGTGTGAAGGTTTTTGCCAGTGTCACTTCCTGGGATATCATCATCCTTTCCATCACAACCATGTCCCCCACTTGTGTTGATAAGTTGCCTTTATCTGTTTTATTTGGCTGCATACTGACAGGTTTTCTTTTCTTTTTTTTTTTTTTTGTGATACCAGGGAACTCATGACCTTGCGCTTGCTAGGCAGGCACTTATGTCACTGAGCTAAATCCCCAGCCCTACTGACAGGTTTTCAAATGGCAGTGAGACTCCCAGAGTCAACTCTTGCTTGCACACATCTGTGTATGTGTGACTCAAATTTCACTGCCTATTTTTTCACTTTCAGTTATTTGTTGCACTGCTGTCTTTGTCACCCCGTTCCCTTTTGAGGGGGCTCTCACTTCTGTTAAATGACATGTGTGCTTCTTATGGCAGATGAGGTGAGAACACAGTACAGTGATCTGGGATCCTGATTACATTAATTTTTTAAAATGTTGTAATGTGTGGATCAAAAATTCAGCAGTGGTATTTGTACCTTATGCAATGAAGTTAAACTCATCATGGTAATTGGGATTTGAACTATGGAACAGGGAAACTGATGTTACCTGACTAAACTCAGGTAATGGAAATTCAGACATATTAAAGTTTTGGGCTGGGGATTTAGCTCAGTGGCATAAGCGCCTGCCTTGCAAGCACGCAGTCGTCAGTTCAATCCCTGGTACCAAAAAAAATTAAAGTTTTACAAAGCAAGGTCTGCCTCTGTGTCTGTGTGTGTGCAAAATAACTTAATTCCTTCCATGGGACATTATTATTAAAGCTACTTTTAGAAGTGGAAATGAGGCAGGTAGTAAGCCCACAGCTTGCAAGGAGTGGGGCTGGGACTCATATCCAGCTGGTTCTGGAATCTAAGAGCCTAACTTCACTAACATGCTTCGTTTCTAGGTTAAAAAGAACTACTTTTTCCTCAGTTGGCCCCCATGGTGTACATTTTTTTTTTGCTTAAATATTAAATATTGCTTTAATATATCTTAAATATTTGCATGAGAGCAATCTGAAGGATAGTCTTCTTTAATATTTCTTGAAGAATGCCATGATAAGAAACCGAGTTGAATACTCAGGGTTAGAAAAAGGATTTTGACAAAATAAAACTTCCATGATACTGTGAGGTAGCCAGCCTGGTTATACCAGCCAAACTGTAGCTGCTATTTAACAATGCATGCTCCTAAATCTATTATTTTTCGTTTGAGTATCTACCATTCAGATACTACTTAACAAATATTCAGCTCTTATTCTGTGCCACCTTCTGTGCTGATGTCCTGTCTGGAAAGCATGGATTCATTCCTTATTTTGTCTGAATGTGTATAATATTTAATCAAGGTGTTATAGACAGCTGAGTTAGATAGAAATATGATAGGCAGCAGACAGGGCTAGGTCCTCAAAGGAAACAGTGCAGAAAATGAGATATCTTCCAACTGTGAAAGAAACACATACCTGCCCCCTCCATGGGCCAGGCCTCAAGACAAAAGATAAATCAAATGCACCCACATACTTCCTGAGGATAAGCATCAGGAATTGATATTTTAAATAGGTCTCTGTCACCCTGAGGAAGCCAGGAGTCACCATCCCAACCCCCTCCAGGAAGAGTCTCTGCTCTTTCTGCATGCTCAGTTGTGCTTGCTACATGACTCGCTTCCTTACTTGTCCCTGATTTAATCAATTTTACCTGTGCAATTAATTTTATTGGTATACCATAGTTTTGTCCCACCTTGTGAGTTCCCATATTTTCCCCACTTTAGACCTGCCTCTATAAAAGTCCATAGAAAAAAACAGAATCTTTGGCAACCCACTCCGGTGCCTTCTGTGTCTCTCTCAGACACAAGCTTTGAAAGAATAAATCTATTCTGCTCTTAATCTCCATTGTTCCAAAAACTCATTCTTCAGTTTAGAGAACATGAATTCGTACCACACATTCCCTTATATTGAAGGTATACCACAGCATAATTCCTTTCCAATAAGGGATCATCAGAACAAAGCTGTTTTTTCAATAATAAATGCAATGGTGTGCATTTGCAAAATAAAATAGTATTTTATTCCATGCTTACTAATCTTCTGTGGTGTATCGCTCTAGAACACGTTGACCTTGCAAATCTACATAATATAAATGTATATCACAAATAGATTGGTAGGAGGAATACAGACTTCTCATTAAATATGATTTTTTTTTCATGGAACATAGATCTAAAAAATTATCTGTTGTTTATCTACAGTTCAGCTTGATCTCCACATCCTATATTTTTATTTGCTGAATCTGGCAGTGATAACCATAAGTGAAGATTGTACATGTTCTAAAAGAGCCAGAATTAGATGAGAATGAGTTAATATTTGTTTTTATTCCTGAAAACTGTAACAAAATACAAACAGGATACAAGTCAGTAACACTGCACATTGTCACTCAAGGAAGACTTGTGTGGAAAATCCCCTTGATGAAAGCAAACTTTTGATCACATGCAAAAACGAAAGGCTTACTTGCGTATGGCACACATATGTTAATGTGTATGACTAGAGTCAAGAAGGGGAAACATTCCACTTGGAAACTTCCTCCCAAGCTGTAATTATAGTCTCTGAGATCTCCCACAAATAATTAATGCAGCTTTGTATAGACTAACCAATACCAGCAAGCAGAATATAATATACTATTGATATAGGGATGATATCACACCTCCAAATAATCCAAACGATATAAGGGAAATATTGTAGCTCCCAACCTGTTAGCCTGCTAGATATCCCATGTACCAAGTTTGTGTTCTCTTAAAACTGAAGAATGATTTCTAGGAACAATAGAGATTAAGAGCAGGATGCATTTATTGAGGGAAAGAAAGGTATATTTATTGGGGGAAAGAAGGCTTCTGTTTAAGAGAGACAGAAGGGATTCTGAGGGTTGCCAAAGACCCTGTTTGTCTTGGGAATCTTACAGAGCAAAACCACAAGGTGAGGCAGATCTAAAGTGGGAAATACCATAATCAATTAATAAGACTGCAAGTACAGTCATTTAGGTAACATTGATCTATTGGGAAATCCAGAGGTGGGTGTGAGGTACAAAACTATGGTAAAAGCAAGAAGATAATGCATATAAACACTTGGGTAATATTGATTAAATGGGGATCAAATGGGGAATCAAGTATATATAGACCAAACTGAGGCTTTTTCTGGAGGGTGTGGGTGACTCTTTCCAGCCCCTCACCCAAAGGGATTGAAACCCATTTAGAATATCAATCACTGCTGTTTATTTCTAGGAGAAGTATGTGGGTATAATCATTCAATCTATTGTTTTGAGGTCTGGCCTCTAATGAATGCTCCTCTACCCACACTTGTAATGTATTCTCATCTTCTGTACTAACCTTTGAGGGTCTAGCCCTGTCTGTCAATATTTCTATCATATTCAGCTGTCTGCAATACCATGGCCAGCAAATATTCTCTATAAAGAGGCTGTCAGTAGCAAATAATTTCAGCTTTGTATGCCAGCTCAGCCACTGTGACCTGGAAAGCAACCACACTGGTAGACAACCTTTAAAAAAATTGGATAGGGTTCTATCCCAATAAAACTTTGTTTACAAAAACAAAAGTAGACCATATTTGGTCTACAAAGACTATAATGTACAACCTTTCCCCCAAGAAGAGTTTGTCAGTATTTCCATATGTGATTTTGTTCTCAGAAGGAAAACAAGCAATTGAAAGAATTAATATATGCTGTTAGGGGCTGGGGATTTAGCTCAGTGGCATAAGCACCTGCCTGGCAAGCGCAAGGTCATGAGTTCAATCCCTGGTACCAAAAAAACAAAAAATACATGTTGTTAGTCTTCTTAGAATACCCAGCAAATTTTAACAGTCTTAGCTTGATGAGTAAGATTATAATTATTCAAATTCTCCATTTTAAGTGCAATTAAGAAAAGACAGTTGTAGGAATGATATTGAAATAAGATTTAGGTTCAAATGGTCAAAAAGAATAATGGTTCTGCTTATAGGGTGGATTAATTATGTGTGTTATCTCCTCTTCTTTTCCAAGCTCATAGTAATGACATGAAGTCAATGTATCTAATAGTAAGTTAAAAGTATTCTTTTTAAAAATTGAATGAGCAAAGCCATTTTTCCTCATTTACTACCATGTAAATAATTATTTTCCTAAGGCCTCAGTACATGATCCAATAGTGTCATTAGTAAGAAATAAAAACACCTTCAAATAGCTGAATCAGCACTCCTGACTTTATTAAATACAATTGAAAAATTCTGGCTTTACTAAATTTTCACATGGCTTTAGATTAAAAGCAGCAGAATGAAAAATTTCATGTGATTTTTTTCGAAAGGGATACATTATTCAATAACAATGGAAATCTGCTTTACCAAAACAAATGATGCTGCTTTTACTTAAATTACAGTCAGCCCCACTTTATTTCACTTTATACATGTTTAATATACTGTCTGCAATTAATCACTTCAAATTAGATGTGGGCTCCTCGGCCAATTGATTTTCAGCTTCATATTCTTCCTGTTTTCATTCAATAAAGAGGAAAAGTAAAATCATGATGTCTAATAGAATTAAGAGAATTATATCTGAATTTATATAGATGCCTCCTAATTAATTATTCCTGAAGTCCCAACAATTATACATGTAGATTATACCATTTATCACATTCATCGTTAATGAGAACTCGCAGTCTTACGGAACCCATCCAGTTGCACTGGTGCAAATTAAATAACGAGGTAAGACAATATAGATTTATTCTTGTTTGTATAATCTACAAGAAAAATGGATAAATTCATTATATTAGCTCTTGACGCTTTGGGTAATCAGTTTTACCGATGTCTGCTGTGATTTTTTTTCTTTACCAGGTCTTAGGATGCTCTGGGTAGCACACACTAACTCACTTATTTGAATTGAACAATTTAGCCTGCCTGTTTTGACAGAAAGGAATTCTGATATGGCTGAGAACTTTGAGAAGAACTGATTTGCTAATTAAATTAGAGAATGGAAATTTCCTACATAATAAGAAAGCCTTACACAACAGCATCTTGACAAAAACTTACGTAAGGCAAAGCTTTGCTTTTAAATGCAATACTAGGAAAGATTTACCGTAACTCGGCAGTATTTAGCCTTCTCAGTCCTGGGTTTATTGGATTAAAGGAGTGCCAATTAAGAAAGAAAATAAGAGCTAAAATTAGCAGTCATTCCATAGTCCTGTTTTGGTTATTTTTAGTTTAATGAGGATTGAGAAAGTGAAGAAATACAGTGATGGGTAACAAATTCTTTTGAAAATCAGTATTTCCATTTCTTTTCAAAGCTGGGGATGGAACCCAGAGCTTCATGGTTTATTAAACACAAGTGCTTTACCACTGAGCCACAGAGCCAGTCCCTCCAGGGTTCTCATTCACAAAACTGAGGAACTGCTTTGAGGACTCTCCCTGGGGAGCCAGAAGGAGCAACTGCTCCCCTGGGGAGATTTTCCAATGCTACAGAGGTTTCTTTTGTCGTTGTTGCTGTTGTTGCTGGCATGAAAACCCAGAGTCTTTGCAACCCAGAGCCTTGGGAGCTATGCAACCATTTGCCACTGAGCCACACCCCAGCCTTCGGAGAGACATTTTTTGGGTATCACAACAAGGATGTACTACTGACATCTAGTGGGTAGAGGCCAGGCATACTGCCCAACATCTTCTAGTGAATGGGACAGTCTTCCCTCCCTATCAGAGGAATGATCACCTCTTCATGTCCATTGCACAAAGGTTGGCAGGGCGAAGCTCAGTGATAATGATATAGGAGAAATATAATTCCCAATCTGCTAGATATCTGATATGCTGAGTTTGTGTCCCCTGAAATCAAAGGATGAATTCTAAGGAACTTAAGGGTAGGAAAGATTTGAGAGATAAAGCTCCTGAAAGACAGGAGGATTCTCAAAAGTGGGTTGCCGACAAGGTCACTTCTCTAAAAAAACGTTTTATAGAGCAAAATCATGAGGCGGGTACAAAAGCACGAAGCAAGGGCAACGTGGGTCAAACTGCAGTCAACCGGTAAGATGACAAGGATAACCTCTTAGCTAATATTCCACGGAAATGAATATCCAAGGGAATATTCCAATACAGAAGTGGCTCACGGAGCAAGGGTACATGGAAAGAACTAAGGCATTTTTAGGATGGGTTGAGTTCAGATGCTCTGGTCACCCTCCACATGACTGGGGTCTGTTTGGACTTTGCTGGATCATGTGATACCAGTTACAGCAGAATTCCAGGTTACTGCTTGTCCTTCAGGGAAGCATGAGGGTCTGGTCACCGCGTCTTTATCTTGAGGTCTGGTCTTCTTCAGATGAGCCTCCATCCACAACTCTGATGGCTTCCAACCTCTCTCTGACTGTACTAATTTCTAATTTAGCCGTCCATAGCATTAGCATGCTTGCCTGCATGTGTGAGGCGTCACAGACATAAACATACACAAATCTAGCGCCAAGGTTAGAAACCCTTACATACCAACATATAAATAAATCTCAAAGGACCAAATACAAAGTTTCATCAATCTCACTAAGTTTCATTTCATTCAATTTTTGAAGTAATACCGATTGAACCCGAGATGACCTACCACTGAGGTGCATCCCGGTCCTTCTGTTTGTTAAATTTTATTTTGAGACAGAGTCTCACTAAGTTTCCCAGGCTGGCCTGGACTTTGTGGCTCTCCTGCCTAGGCCTCAAGTGGACCTGCAATTACAGGAGCATTCTGCTACACTCAGTACATTTTGATAAATTGTATTTTTAAAATTGTCAATATTTAAGTGTCTTAAATAACATATGTCACTTATATTAACTAAGTCATAACAATAGATGCAATGCTACCACCAGCTAAAGGAAATGTTTTTTAACTTAGAGACTTAGAGTTTTCAAAACTCTTTAAGTATACATCTAAAATAGTGTAGTTTTAGGTAAATAAAGTAAGTAATTAAAAACAGGACTTTCAAGCACCATGCTATCTTACTCTAAGTTATAATTTTCTGAGAGAAATGAATTGGTAATTAAAATTCAAGGAAGAAAACATAATATAAAATCCTCCCTCACTAACAAAGAATCTTTTCAGGGATTTTAATTATAATAGATATAAAAGGGCTATGCTCATTAGATTATGTTGGAAATTTTTAAAGTACGTAGAGCTGGGGATGGACCAGGGCCTCGTGTATGTTAACCATGTCTTCTACCACTGAGTTACACCCTGGTTCTATAGCTAAACTTTTAAAAACCTTTCATTAGTACACGTTTGTGATACCTAACGAGTATATTCGTCCTGGGATACTGGTACAGATATGTATCATATCTTGATTGTTTTTTATTTCCTTTTCCCCTGCATTTCTGCCCATCTCCCCCTTCTCCAGGCCTTCTTCTCATCTCCACAAGGTCTACTTCCCTGTCACAGTTCTGTTTTAAAATGGCCCCTAGACACATGGGCAGAGAGAATCTTTTCTCCTAGGAAAGCCAGGTGGCCTTCTCTGGCTGCTGTGGTCCTAACGTATTTTGACCAGCAGCTTTTCAAACCTGGATTAACAGTCAGTGGTGGCAATAAAAGGAAGTAAATAATATCATGATTACAATGAAGTGAAGCAAAATGAAAAAAAAAAAAATGGGGGGCATTGTCAGATTTAGAATGATTCTTCCGCAGAGGGAAAAGATCCTCTAAATGCTTTGCTGGATTTCTAAATTTAAATATTAATGATGTGAATTTAATATATATTTATAATCCTGTTCTTTTGAAAAAGCAAAGAAGGCATTTGTCTGTGACTCTAAGGGTTCCTTGCTTAGAGAAACCCAAGGGCTCTAAGGTAAAGGAAGCAGAACAATAAAGAAATGTAACACAAGATGGCAGTGTTGCTATCCTTGAGTTCCCCAAAGTCAAAAATACACATGCAACCCCCTACAACACACTCACACACACACACACACACACACACACACACACAAGCAACCCCCTACAACACACACATGCAACCCCCTACAACACACTCACACACACACACACACACACACACAAGCATAACAGTCTCTCTACAGGGAGAAAAGTTAGGTAGAAGAAATCGAAAATCTGTACTGACAATAAGGCACCAATGTTTAAATCAGAAGCCACTATAATTTGAATAAGCAGCTCATATCCCCCACATAGTTTACTTAAATATAATTCACAATCATTAATCTTTTTCTAATTGTTTGAAGCAGCATGACTTAGGTATACTATGTATATTATTAGAATTAATTCTGACAAGGAGGAAAAAGGAACAAGGAAGGAAACACTAGACAATGAAATTGTATAATATCAGCTAATTATGGGTTAAGTCGTTTCTTTTTTTTCTTTAAATGACAAATTAGACAGCTTTACCTGAATTTAATACTTCTTACATTGATGGGCAACACATATATGTAAATGACAGCATGTTGTCATCTATATGTTACATAAAAATCCATGCCTCCAAGCAGGAAGGCATTATGACTTTCTGTATGCACACATTCTATAATTCACTGCAGAAATACTGTGTATACTCTGTTAAAGATAATTTGAAAATTTTATATGTATGAAATCAGGAAGATCTGCTTCTTCCAAGTTATGTACACTTCGTAGGCTCAAAAAGAAAAAGAGAGAAGATCTCAGGGTTTTATTCAGTCATTTTCTCTCTGAAAACCTGTAATTCCACTCACCTAGCTCTTAAAAACAGAGAGAGGCAAAGCAGGCCACAATGATATGCGTGCCTATAATCCCAGCAACTTGGGAAGCTAAGGCAGTATACTGTGGTTTGGAAGCCAGACTGGGCAACTGCATGAGAACCTGCTTCAAAACAAAGCCAAAGAGTGAAAGAGTATGAAATTACCTTATCTAGCTATATTAGATACAGTAAGTGCTCATTAAACCTACAATAATACTGATTGGTTAATTTAGTCATTCTTTCTTATTAACTAGGATTCTCTTTGAAAAGGGAATGCTGTATACAAATCCTTTGATAAAAAGGCTGATTCCCAGGAAATCAGGAAGCTTCTAGCTCCTGGACTTCCTCTGTCTATACCAGAGGAGGTCTGCATCCATCACAAGGAATAGACCGTTCTACCTTTTAGTTTTTCCTTTTTCTTTCTTTTTTTTTAATCATTTTTGTGCCCATTATATCTTCCTTTCTAGTGAGATTTTATACATTATTATCAATTATCAAATATAAAAGAAAGGAGCTATGATTTCAGTACATGTATGTCAATGTTTTCTCGTTTAGTCTCCAGAGCGCACACGTAAATTTCTTTCTCTCGAGCTTACTTTACAATCCAAAACTCACAGCTGGAGATATTACTAGGATGCTATGACTAATCCACGGGGCAAGTTTCCTCAGGATTTTGGTAAAGGCTCGCCCGCTCCAGTGGGCCATCCACTCACTGATATGCTATGTTTCTCCTGCACATTCTTTTTCTGGTCGGAGGAGACGCAAAACTCACTAGCTGTGCAGAGAAGTTTGATGGTCATAGATAGCTGAGGGTCTCCATCTACCAGGAACTTTTCCAGGGACATGCAGAGCCCACATACTTCCTCAGCAGTCAGCCCAGATCCAGGAGGAAGCAACCCAGAATCCACTTCTACTCCATTCCAGCTTGTCCTGGGCTTCTCTGTCCTACTTAGGATTTGAATCTCCATCTTTTCACCATCCCTCTGAGCACATTCTCAATTTCCTGGGACAGAGCTGGTCCTGGATTTGAGCTCCTTATTTATTTCAGGAGTTCAGGATGAAGTTCCTGTATGAAGTTCCAGAGCTTGATCTGTTCTAATCATCATCATCTTCATCTTCACCACCACCATCATTATCTTTTTTTTTTTTTTGGTACCAGGGATTAAACTCATGACTTCGTGCTTGCTAGGCAGGCACTTAAGCCACTGAGCTAAATCCCCAGCCCACCACCATCATTATCACCAGTATCACCATCATCACTATCCTATCAGGTTGAGTATTTTCTCCTTGTAAATTTCTTCCCATTATCTGCCACCAGCTCTGGGGACCACACATGACCCAGACTTTCCCTGATGACAGTGCTTCAGATATTGATATAGGGGAATGAAATTCCCAACTTACTAGATGTGAAGTACGAATTTGTATTCTAAAATTGAAGAATGCATTTTTAGGAACAATGGAAGTTAAGGGCAGAATATATTTATTGAGAGGAAGAAGGTTTCTGTCTGAGGGACAGAAGGGGTCCTGTGTGGGTTGCCAAAGATCTTGTCTTTTTAAAGATATTTTTATAGAGCAAAACCACAAAGTGAGGCAGGTTTAAGGCGGGGGAAACACGGGAACTGGTAAGGTGAGTGTGAAGTGGGACAAAACTACAGTGGTACCAATAAGATTAATTGCACAGGTAAAATTGATTAAATCAGGGACAAATAGGGAAGTGAGTTATGTAGCAAGCACAAGTGGGCATGCAGAAAGAGCAGAGACTCTTCCTGTAGGGGGTTGGGATGGTGACTCCTGGCTTCCTCAGGGTGATAGAGACCTATTTAGAATATCAATTCCTGATGCTTATCCTTAGGAAGCATGTGGGTGCATTTATCTTTCGTCTTGAAGTCTGGCCCACAGTGTCTCTTCCACAGTCACAAAGTATCTGGCCTTCTGCTCTGGCTCCCTGGAGGGCCTAACCCTGTCTGACTGCCTAGAACATTTCTATCTAACTTAGCTGCCTGTAACCAGGTTTTGGAAGACAGAACCCGCCTCCAGCCTTAGAAGCACTTGACATTTCCTGAGAAATACGGAGGCCCTACAGCAGAACTCACGGAAGCCCAAACCCAGCTGCTCCCACTGAGCCACCAAGATGGACAGAGGGTCATATTTTGTCCCATTCATCAGGCTCTCAAGGAGTTTGTAGTGGGAAAAATCAAGCAAAGCTGACTGCTTCCAATAAATGACCCAGAATCCAGGTTCCTCCCCAGGGTGCTGCTGGCAGCTTCAAATAAACAGCTCAAGTCATTCCCTGCTGCTGGGGTTTGCTTCTCATGTAAGGCTGTGTGGCTTCCTGCACCTGAAATGGATTTGGCATCCCAGTCTTGGGTGGGTTACAAGATGGGAACTTACAGATTGCGTGCCCATAAGCACACACAGAATAGCAGGTCTGCAGGCTCAGGGGCCCCCAAGAGCAGAGGCTGCTCCTGCTGTACTTTGATGAGGCACCAGCAGTGCTAGGTAGAGAAGAGGGACCACCCTGCCAAGTCTGCCTGTGGACAGGGCATATTGTGTTTCTGTCATAGGCTTCTCTCACCTTCCTATTTGGCATTTGTTGTTTCCAGATACTGTTATTCTTTTCCCTTGGCTTCTTCAACATGCTCTTTATTTAAGTAAGCTGAGAGGATTTACTGTAAGTAATACAGCACCAACTTTAGATCCAATGAGAATATAAAAGTATTGGCGGCTGACCTCTGTGTGTTATCTTATTTAATACCATGCAGGTAATCCAGCATTTGAAGTGTCCTTGGGAGTAATTAATTGAAACTCAGGTCAGACATTGATCTGGACATTATCCAAATGTTTGTTTAAACCTGGCCAAATATGAGATATCTTGATTGGGGTCTCTGTCACCCTTCCAAATTTGTTGCGGTGTCATTAAACAGCCAGTTAGAACTCTAAAGTTCTAATTCGGTTTCTCAGAACATGTATCTACCTCGGGTTCAGCACCACAGAATTAACTTGCTGTTTGAAAAGACACTGTCAAAGCACATTGGCCATCTATTTCCAATGCGAGCTTACGTGAAGCCTCAGAGACACAGAAGGTTCTCTGTGAAGTTCTTTCCTGAAGTAGCTCCTGTCTAGTCGGTAAGTACATTCTTGGCTCAGTGTGGTTAGTGGGCTTCCAGACAAGCCATCCAGCTGGAAGGAAAGCAACTCTCTCCTGGGCATCCCTTTTATGGTCTGCTCCTTTCCCACAAATTCCTGGAGCTTTTTCTTGCCAGCCTCCATTCATTCTTGGAAGATCACAGCAGGACAAAACATGCCCGGAGGATTCAGAAACAAACACACGCCGTTATTACAACTGGAGACTTGTTTTTATAAAAAAAAATATATATATACATATATTACTAGGAAAATGTGCAAGTCCAGCCCAAAATGGACAGGATAGGGTAATAAAACCCTAAGCACCCTTTGGCTAGTCTCACACACTGTTGGAGGGTTCCCTATTTCCATCTGGTTTTCCTTGGGTGCAGCACTGCAAAGCAAACCACTGTCCCAGCTTGCCCAGAACCGTCTAATGTTAAGCACTGAAGGTGACCCTGTGAGTCGAGCATCATCCTAAGCCTCTAATTTCTTCGCTAGGTCTCTCTAATTAATTACTTGAAAAATTATTCCAATATCATATCCAACAACACTATTATTGCTTAATATCATCCAATACAAGCCTTGCGCATTTTCTCTTGGCTTTCTGCAAGATCGATTTTGCAGTTCACTTGCTTGAATCAAGATTCATATCCTATATTTCTTATATTTCATCACCTATATTTCTTATAATCTGTAACAGGTTCTTTTCCTATTTTTTCCTGTGTTCCTTAAGAATCTGAGTGACTTTTCCTATCAAAATTTCCCACAGTCAAGGTTTTTCAGACCGTATTCCTGTGATGATGTTGGAATACTCTTGCTGTGTGTGTTTTAGACAGAGTTCCGTGCAGCTCCAGAATTTGGTTTGTTTCCAGGATGCTTTTTCTGGCTTGAATATTCCCTTGAGATACTGGGTATTTTCCACTGCACCTGAATGGTGGCAGGCTTGGTGACCAGAGCAGACCTGTGGCCCTGGAGACCACTCTGATGGAACCATTTGGAAGTTTTCTATCAACCTTGACGGAACCATTTGGAAGTTTCCTAAAGACTTTACCAGAGTCCAGAAATCATTGCCTTGATCTAAGATCACTTTAAAGTATAATGTTCTCACTAACATTCCACTTGCATTTATTAGTGGGATTTTTCTATAATCAATGCATTTCCATCATTAACTTCAAGTAAAATCCAAACAGGAAAGGCAAGATAAATGTATGATATTTATCTTTTATTTATCCATTTTCTTTTCTTTGTGACTTTTTTTTATTTTAAAGGGAATAAAACCAAGAAAAATAAAAACAGAATAAAGCCAACCAAAGGAAACCAATGCAAGTGACACAGGATTTCAAAACAATAGGAAATCAACAGTGGTTACCATAATGCCTCCTGCTTTCTTCAAAATAGCTGCAGATACCTTCAGACATGGTAAAAATCAAATAAAACAGGACAGAATAGCACCAATAAAAACAAAACAATGAATGCAATAAAGGACTTCAAACAAGGTAATAGTAAATCAATCCATAAATCTTGTTATCTTTGAAACAGCTGCCCATGCCAACAGATGCAATAAAATTGAACAGAGCAAAGCAGAATAAGACCCAACCCAACAAAACAATGAAAATCATACAGGACTTCAGGACAAGATAATGGGAATTAACAATGGCTACCACCTGCAGAAGGAGATCCCCCAGAGATGCCACACTGCATACCATGATCCTCTGAATAGATGATCAGCCCACAGCGCCCCCCCACCTGCAAAGTCAGTGAAACACCAAACACCACAAGCATCAAACTGCATTTCACCTCAATAGCTATCATTTAGGCCAGTGTTTCTCTGGATCAGCTGGTCACTTAATGGGGGTGGTGGGAGTGGTATGTGTGTGCGGCTTCTCTTGTTTCCCAACCCATGCTCTGGAAGGGGCTAGAGTCTGGCTGTACCCTCAGTGGCCCACTATAGCGCTGATTCACAGGAAGGGCTTGCTTCTTGGTGACTTCTTATTCTCTTTCCCCACAATCCTCAAATAGTGCTGACTCACCCATTTATCCATTTTCAAAACAACGAGTTCTCAGATTTCCAAAGGTGCCCAATAAGGCTTCAGAAAGACAGCATTCTGAGCTCTTTCACCCGTTTCTTGGTGAATCTCAAACTTCCACACCTGTCATCGAATTTTAAAGGGAATAAAACCAATGCTTTTCCATTGCTCAGTGCAACACACGTGTAGATGTGTTAGATGCTCCAAGATATTTTTCTTTCCAGGCATACACAGGCTAATTTGCAAAGACCCAGCAATATATTGCCTGATACTTCCAATTTCTTCCCCAGAAAAGCTTTGTTTATTTCAGGGGCAATGAAGGTGAACATGAAAACCATGAGGCAAAACTGTGAAATAGGCAAAAGTACCTGTAAGCCTTTTGTCTCAGCAGAGTGAGACTCTTCCTAGTGCTGGGCATTGCCTTCCTGTCCCCCACCAGGGGTGGGGGACAATTTTTATGCCTGTTGCAAGCACCAAGCCCCACTCACTGCTTCAGATGTTCCTTCACTCCTGAGCCCAGCTCTCTTTTCTTTTAAATTCTTCTTAAAATCACTGAAGATCTCCTGCAGGAGAAGAGCAGTCTCAGAAATTAATCTGCACCAAGGTAAACTCACACAACCGCTTAGTTCTGACTTGTTCCTTTTCTTCTTAAGCCACACTTCCAGGTGCATGATTTAAATTGCAAAATAAGTCAATTTGGGGGTCCAAGAGAACACGGGTTTAATTGCACTTTTTCAAAAACACACTGAGTTTTTCTCCTTTGCTGTTTTTTTTTTGGGGGGGGCAGTTTCAGGTTTTTAAATCTTTTAAACTACCTCCTTCACTTGTTGGAATAACCCAATCCTTCTTTGCTTCACTAATGTTCAGATTTTGTCTCCTCTGTCAGAATAGTCACGTGGTTTTAGAGATGGAGTGATTTCTATGGCTAAACGCCTTGTGAAAATACTTCTACTGTTATACTGTGCTCTTACTAATTTGTTATAATATCATGTAACCCTTTGATGGTCTCCATGTAAGATTTCCCTACTAAGTTATATGCCTCAATAGTAGGGATGCTACTTTAAATTGTATTGTATCAATACAATAGAAAAATATCCATAACTGTTTCAGATGAGAATAAGGGCCTAAGAGACAATTCTGGAGTATTCTGGTAAATGCTAGGCTGGTTACCATTCAGCATGATATTTCCTTTGAACATTCTTATATTATTTAAACTTCCTAGTTTTATATTCCTACCACTAAAAAAAAAAATGCATTTCCGAGTAATCTGGCTGGTGTATTTTAGGATATATGTCATCTTCAGTACATCCTGTGCTAACTAAATTGCCAAAGAATTTCATTAGAACATCAGCATGAGTAACAGTGCAGATAAACAGTGATTCACTCTTTAATACACTGCCAACACCACTCACGGGGCAGTTCTGAAATAGATACTGAGAACCTTAAAATGGACTATCTTAGGTTTTCGGCACAGTAAGAGAGAAAATATAAGTAAAAAGTAGCCTTTATTCCGAGGATGTAGAGAGAAGCCCGTGGCTATAGCCAGCTTGGCTTTTCTCTGACCGGAATGTGGGGCATGGGATATATATATATAACCTCTGACTGGGGGTGGTGCTTAGGGTGGGCATAGGTGATGCACGAGATGCTAATTGGGACCTTTTTTTGCTCCACTGGGAAAGGAAAAAGGAAGTTGTCATAAGGGAAGGAGGGATCCTTGATCCCGCCTCCCACTACCTTAATATAGTGTCACTTATTCTAGGACAAAATCCTTTCAGATTATACCCTTCATCCCAGCAATTTCTATTAAGTTCACCTATATGAAGTAAATCCAACAAAACTGAGACATATACCCCAAAAGTCAATACACACTGATCTGCATCACTGACATCTAAAGCAGTGAAAACTGAAAATAACTTAAAAGTTCAAATGCAAGTAAGCCATGATACATGGGTATAATGGACTATTGTCTTTGTCAGCTTTCCATTGCTGTGACAAAATTATTTATCTGATATAATTTAAAGGAGAAAAGATTTATTTTGACTCATGATTTCAGAGATTTCAGTCTATGGTTGGTTGATTCTTGTTTTTAGTTCTGTGGTGAGACAAAAACATCAAGGCAGAAGGACATGGTAGAGGAAAGCTGCTCACCTCAAGGCAACCAGGAAGCAGAAAGAAAATGAAAGAGCCAGAGGAGAAGAGGCCAGGGCCAACATATAATCTAAAGGGTGCTCGTAACCCATTCCCCTCAACTCGTTTCAGCTCCTAAGTTTCCATAGTTTCCCAATAATGCCACAAAATAATGATCTGGTTACCTGCCAAAAGTCCCCAGCACATGGCCTTTGTGGGACATTTTAAATCAAAACCACAACTATCAAGTAAAAGTAAAATACTTAAAAAACAGTAACTGAAACATGCACATATAAAATGGTTGAAACACCCTAAAATTCAGGGTGGATGTGAGCATTATTGGTGATTTTTATTCTTTATGATTTTATGCTTTATTATTTTAAGAGCTTACCCAAATTGTCTATGATGAATAAATATTACTTTCAAATACAAAATTTCTCCCTATGAAATGTCTGAGGTACATGACAAGTTTTTTGGTAGTTGTTTATAAAAATACAAAGCTAAGATGTGGTAATTGCACTTCTAAGTACATATTCATATGCATATATTCACCAGAAACATACACAATGAGATTCAAAGCATTTCAAGGAGTGGCAAATGTTTTGGAATGAGACAGAGGTCAAACGGTGTTTTGAGTTTGCTAAGTGCCCCTGAAATATATATTTCATAATGGATAATTTTACATTATATGAATTTCATCCCCATGAGTAAAATAAATTTTTAAGTAAAAGTGTATTCAGAGCAGCACTATTTGTAAAAGACAAAAAAAAAGAAAGAAAGAATCTACATGTCTAACAGTAGCAAATGATCAATTCCTGGTAGTACAATGAAAACAATTGTTAGACAGCAATAAAAATCAAGTAAACATTGCTACAAGTAATTACACAGTCCCAAATGAAAGTAGACAGCACAAAGGACATAGTATAAGAATCTGTACATGTAAAGCTTTAAAACGCACAGATGTCACTTACAGGGTCAGGAGTCATTGTTGTGGTTATCTATGGGGAGGTGATTAGTAGCAGCAAGTTAGTGCTAGGCATGGATTCATGTGGTTGGGATATTCTACTGCATTATCTGAATGGCAACTGCCTTAGAACCATGCAAATTTAATGTAGTGAAATTCACTGAACAGTACACATACGTATGTAAATTATTAGGAATATTCTGTTGTTTCCATTTTTATCTGGCCACTTGCAAATTCACCAACCCAGATGACCTTTTTGATGCCAAGTATCCCTTCATCTAATGAGAACATTTTCTTCTTTTAGTTATAAACTTGGACTCTAGTTTGATAATTTCCCAATTTCAATATTCCATCCACTAACTTAACATTTAGTAATTAAATTTTAGTATTTTCCAGGGACAGAATAGAGAGATAGGGAGGCTGAAGGGATCATGGCACTGGAAACTCAGAAAGAAAACACATTGAATAAAGTCTCTAATGAACATCCAGGTGTGGAAATTTCTCTAGAATTTGTCCACAAAAATTTACATGTAACTTAAAGGGGCCTTAATGCCCTTAGAGATAATTTTCCTTCCCTAATGAAGAGATCTGTTTCACAGATCATTTTGCTCATGAGCTAAGTAAATATGCTTTCTGTGTTTATTAGTAGTAGCTTTGTGTTTGTTTTTCTAAAAAATGAAGTGCATACCTTATAAATTGCTACTTTAAAACCTGTGCATTTGACTATGGAATAGTGAGGGTTAACTTTGATTGTCAACTTGATTGACTTGGGAGATGCCCAGGAGATGAGAAAAGCCTACTTAAGAGGGTCATGGGTGTGTTACTTTCAGTACTACACCTGGTCTCTCACCCCTTCCTCTACAGTTCTCTCCTCTTCTGTTCTCTGCTTCCTGCATGCCAGAAAGAGAGGAGTTTTCCTACGCCACACCCTTCTGCCATGAGGTTTCTGCCTTGTATACAGCTGAACATGGACAGCATCCTCTGAAGTCCTGAACCAAAGTAAGTTTTTCTTTAAATTGTTATTCTCAGTTATTTGGTCACAGTGATATGAAGCTGCCTAGTACAAGAGTTTTCTCATTTTCTCCTCAATTTGCTTTTGACATCTTTGAATTTCCTGAAATTTAAAACTTCTTCTGGAAAAATGTTCTATAAAGTATCCCAAATCTCTTATGCGTATCAGTTAAAAAATTATTTTAAAACACATATGTCATGCTTTACTTAACACAGTTATTTTATCTGCTCAAGGCTAAACTGGTGTCATTAAATTAAGTTAATTTTTCCAAAATATACAGAATGTTTTCCACTAGTATAATGCAACAAACAATAGTGATGCTATTCCATAGCTAAATTGTACAGGTTATTTGAGTTTAAATATCAGTTTCTAAATTTTCAGTACTATGTGGCCAAATATTTCACTTACATGGAAAATAATCTGGTACTTGCATTTAGGTAAATAATGAAGGTTTTAAGAATGAAATTGGTGATTAATACCACCAAAGAACAAAACAACAATTCATTTGTAGTGTTAATTAAACCATTGAGGTTTATACCCAAGCATATAAAGGTGAAAGAAACATAAAGAAATATGTGAACAAATGAAAGGAGGGCATGCTCTCACTTAATGTTATTAAAATTCCAAAATAAGTAAAAAGTACAATTTAGGATACGGATGTGCAAGTTTTATGTATCGCACAGGTGTGTGAACACATGCACATGCGTATATGTCCTCTTCACAAAAATCTCATATATATCATTAGGACATGTCAACCACCTTGTACCCTAGGGTGATAAGAATTTATATTACCTTATTATAAATCAATCATTTTCTAGATTTTACCAGGTGCTCCATTTTTTATTTAATTTTTGTTTTGTTTTTGCTTTTTTTTGAAGTTCTCTATTTTTCATTTTCTTAATTTTTCTCATGTATCCTATCAGCATGGACTTAATATTACTGAGTGCTTTGAAGTCTTTAAAAAATTTTTTTTTTATTTTAAAGAGAGTAAAACAAAAGAGGACAGATCTAAGCAGATCAGAACAGAACAATGTAAGCAACACAGCACTTCACAACAAGACAATTGGATATTTACAGTAGCTATCATAATGTCTCTTTCTTTGAAATAGTTGAGCTTAGCTTTACACACAATAATGTCAAACATAACAAAATAGAATAAAACCACTCAAGAGAATGAAAGTATTCCAAGGCATTCTGAACCAAATAACCAAAGATGGATAATGGCTACTATATTATCTCATTTTCCATAAAAAAAAATTTGTTTATACTATCATACATATTAAAATCCAATAAGATACAATGTAACAGAACCAATGGTAATAGAAAAACAAGAGCAAGGTAGGACTTCAGAGCAAGATGATATCAAATCAACACTGACTGCCATATTGTCTTTTCTTCATAGTAACCATTCATTCCATCACATATATTAAGATCAAACAAAACAGAACAAAACCATTCCAACCAATGAGTGAAAACATAAGACTTCAAAGCAATACAGTGGTGAACCATGATTACTATAAAATCTTCTGTACTCTTTGAAGCCTTTAATTTGCTATCTTTCATTGGCCATTTGTGGCACCAATTATACTGTTCACTATTCAGCTTTCATAGTGAAGGGTGTATTCTATTCCTACACGCTTTAGGAAAATTGAAATCTTGCTTCTTATCTGTCCCAGTCAGTGCTTACTGGATGGGGAAAGAGATATAATACAAGGTACATAAATATGTAAGAATTTATAAGATGTGATTCCCACAGAGTCAAGTGTGGAAAAGTACAAAAGTCTGTATGTGTGCTGGGGATTTGAAGGAACTCCATGTAATGGGCTTGTGGGAGTCAGTACAAGGAGGCCTAAGGGTCTGTGACGGAAAACTACACAGTGTGTGCTGAACACCTGGAGACCATGTCCAAGGTGACAGCAAAGACCGAAGCTCCTCCGAAAATGACAGGAGAAATCCTTTATTGTTTCCCTTTTATAGCATGCTGGCAATAATTCTCCCTAAGATGAGTCTTCCACACCCAGAACTATATTAAGCCAATTTAGCCGGACATTATTAACTCAAATGGAGACAATCAATCCACTACCGTATTATTTAAGTTAAATCATGTCGATGTCATGAACCATAGAAAGCATGTACCTATCCTCTAGGTGAAGAGGTGGCTTCACTGTAAATAATTACCCAAGATTTCTATAACTTCGAAACTTGAGTTCTTTCTTGGCACATTTAATACAAGATCCCTTCTCTATCTTCCCCCACAATGCTCTATCCATTCATGGGATGTTATCACATTGAACTAAGATTTTAGCATAATTAGAAATGGTATCATTTTCAAAAAAACTTTAGGCAGAAATTCAAACAATTGGCAACTGGTAGCACCCATTCCTTGGCATATCCATGGCAATTACCTTTTTTCTGGAGCAGAACAGATAGAGAGGCAAGCCGAGAAAAAAGATATTCAGAGTAAGTGAAACTTTTGACAACTTGTAACTCACATCTGCATAGGTTATGTATCCCAGGCAATTCTGTTCCCAAAATATGAATCTTTTTTTTGTTTCCTAAATTACTGCTACACTCTAGGTGTGTCTTATGTCTCGTCTGAACTAGGTCCATGCTTTCTAGTTGCTTTGCTAAATCTAAGCTTTCCCTACTTGTCACAGAATGGCTTCCTACAGACTCAAGGATAATTAAATTTGGATCACATCCTTTAATTTTACTTCATTTAGAGCTGCTCCCCTTTGCAAATCTTATGCTCAACTGATGGCAGACATCTCACTGTTTCTTGAGTAAGCTAGTCACTCTCAGAGACCCAAGCATTTTCTCTGCCTGGAGAATCATCACCTTCCTCTCTTCTCTCATTGATAAACTAACTTCTAGCAAACTTTCAGTCTTATTCCTAAGTTGGCATCATGGACTGCCACAACCTTCCAAGGTAGAATGAATGATTTTCTCCTTGGTTTCTGTTGTCATTTAGGTATCATGGGGTGGTAGTCAGATTTCTGTTACTGTAACAAATATCTGAGTTGGTCAGCTTTTAAGGAAAGGTTTATTTGGTCCATGGCTTTGGAAATTAAACTTCATGGTTGATGGGCCCTGTTGTGTGGGACAAGGCAGTGCATCATGGTAGGGATCATATAGTGGAGCAAAACCACTCACTCCATGGCCAGAAAGAGAGGGAGGAGGAAAAGCTGGGCTCCCACTATCTCCTCTGAGGGCACTCCTTAATGTCTTAAAGACCTCTCACTATGCCCCACCTCCTAAAGGTTCTACCACTTTCCTATAGTGACACTCTAAGGGAACACATGGAACATTTAGGATCCAAACTATTCCAGGTGTTAAGTTACTTAGGAGACTGGTTACCCTCTTTCACTGTGAGTTCCTTGCCGATAATACCACAGTAAACATGTTATGGTGCCTGGATGCAAGGCGTTAGACATGCAGTGATAAACAAGATGTGTTCCTTCAGTTTAAAGAATTTCTAGCCCAGGCTTGGGGTTTAACTCAGCAGTTTAAATGCCTGCCTAGCAAGTGCAAAGTCCTGAGTTCAATTCCCAGTACCAAAAAAAAAAAAAAAATGCAAGAAGAATTTCCATCCCAGTAATGAAGTGGTCATTTAATGGTTATTGAGTCAAATGGAATTTCTAGTTTTAGTTTTTTGAGGAATCTCCACAATGATTTCCACAGAGGTCGTACTAGTTTACATTCCCACCAACAACATACAAGGGTTCCTTTTTTCCCCATAACCTTGCCAGTATTGGTTATTATTTAATTGCCATCCAGGAAGCTGAAATGCTCCACCCAAGAACCATTTCCTGTTTTCCATCATGCCCTAAACAAGCAGTAGTCATAGGAAGGGCATGAAGCAGAAATTGAATCAGAATTTAAAGATATTAAGGCAAAAAGCATTGTTTCGGGAGTGGGGTGGAATCTCATTGTTACTTTAATCATCATTTCTGTAATGGTCAAGGGTATGAAGTACTTTTTTCATGTAAATATTGGCCATTTGTACTTCTTCCCCTTCTAGGTCTCTTCCTGAAAGAGTTAAAAGACATCCTAGTACAGTTAGCCATGCACACTGGTGTTTACAGCAGCATGACTCACAATGGGTAAATCTTGGAAGTGGCCTATACGTCCATCAACAGGTTAAAGAAAATGTGCTTTTTATACATGATGGATTACTACTCTGCCATAATGGAAGATAAAACTGAGTAAACTATAGGGAAATGGATGTGCCTTGAGACTATGACTTTAAGTGAAATACATCAAACACAAAAGCTTAAATATTGCATGGGTTTTTTTATGTGAGAAACCCAATTTCTAAGGAACAAAATATAACATAGAGGGTAAAGAGTAGGGAGATAGATCTTTCTCAAATGGGGAAGGGACCAAGGGCTGGAAGGATAAGGAGGAGAGGGAAGGAGTGGGGATGAAAAAGGAATTAAGATGTGCTTTACACATGTACCAACTCTATGCAAGGGATGTAATCATTATGTACTAAAAAATGGACTAATTAAAAATAAATATATATAATAAATGGCTGTTGAATATTTTTATTGACATTTACTTACATCACAGTAGCCCAGCTTACATGTTTACAGACATAGCCTCTCAGCTCAGGCTCCATGTGTGACTACAGATGGTTTCCAGAGTTTGTTTTGGAGGGGTTTGATATCGAGGATCGGACTCACAACCTCACGCTTGCCAGGGAGGTACTTGTGTCACTGAGCTAAATCCCCAGCCCTGGTTTCTGGTTTTGTGTGGAAGCTACTCACCGTGTTCTACTGGCAATGACCCACGAGACACTCACAACCCTGGACAAACCCTTCGCCATCATGGTCAGCTGAGAGGAGCAATCTGCCCTCTGGTGTCTCCAGGAAGCTGAGACACTCCACCCAAGAACAATTTCCTGTTTCCCATCATTCCCTAAACAAGCAGTAGTCATAGGAAGGGCATGAAACAGAATTTGAAAGCATTAAGGAAAAATAGGCTGACTTGATATATTAATTATTTCAAGCTAAAATCACTCTGAAGAATTGTAAATTCAGAAGGGATCATCTGAGTTGTCTTTCCCGATAAGCAATAAGTGATAAAGATTCTTTGGGAAGTAGATTGGTGCAGTGGTGTATACCTATAATCCCAGCACCCTAGGAGACTGAGACAGGAGGATACACAATGGGACCCATCTTGGGCAATGTAGAGACTAGCAAGACCTTGTCTCAAAATAAAAAATTTTTAAAATCCAGGGAAGTAGCTCAGTGGGAAGGCCCCAAGTTCAATACCAAGTACCACACACACACATACATACATACACGCCTATGTGTGCACACCAACCTAAGTTGGTTCCTTTACCTACCGTGGCTGGAAAATAGTAGCCCAATCACCAGAGACTAATATGTAATTGGGGCTGCAGTGAACTCAAATAATCAGATTATCTGAGGTACCCCCCTGCTTCTCAGTAACTTCAACATCCCTCTCTGTCTCTTAATAACATCCTAAGACTTGACTACTATAGTCCAGAGAGTCATTTGTCCTGTTAACCTGCCACAATCTATTACCTTTTTTCTGAAAAGCACACTGCACATTGAGCTGGGAAGGCAGCTCAGTGGTAGAGCATTGGTTGAGCATCTGTGGTGCCTGAATTCCATACCCAGTACTCTCCCCCGAAGTGTAACAGCATCATGCTGTCTTCAGACTGCACCCGTTATGATCTTCACATAGCTACGGATTTAATAAAACCTTTATGCTTTGCTCTTCTTAATGATCACTTACGTTAACTGAATTCCTAGCGCTGACCAAAGAGTCCACATAAGAGCTAAGGTGAGCAAGAGGACCTCTCTCTGCCCTTCCAGTTTCATTCATGCAGCTTGTATTCGGTCACTGAGCCTGAGATTCTCATGAGGCCGGAACCAGGTGGGTAGGTGTGGTGGACTATGCCTATAATCCCAGCTACTTGGGAGGATCATGGTTCAAGGCCAGCCTGGACAGCTTAGTGAGATACTCTGACTTGGGATGATCATAGTTCAAGGCCAGCCTGGACAGCTTAGTGAGATACTCAAAACAAAGCCTTTAAAAGAGGCTGAAGATGTGATTCACCACTCTCTGTGTTCAATCCCCACTACCAGGTGGGGGAAAGGTGCCTCTGGGAAGCTCTTTCCTTTAAGAAAGTATATCATTTTCATTGTTTTCCAAATTCTATTTGACAATAACACAATTGATTCTTTCTTTCTTTCTTTCTTTCTTTCTTTCTTTCTTTCTTTCTTTCTTTTTTGGCCTTTCTTACTGGACTGATAAATAGAATTTTCATCACAGAGGATGCCCTTCTTCCCACACAGATTGATTCTGTTAGTGCTACTAGGAGATCCTCCCCTATGAGCTGGTCCTCCAAACAGTGCTTTTTTAGCAAAGCACTCTATGGCAACATCAAACATCCAGAAACACATTCTCTCTTCTCCCCCAAGCACCTCCCTTAGGGTACAGCTGCCTTCCGGAGCATTTTAAGGCACCTTGCGTATTTAGAAATCAACTGCTATTCTGAACCCAAAAGGAACATAGACCATGTAACATGATCATTTGCAAGTCCCGTAAAGCACGCGCACCCCGTCATAACTGCTAAAGTATGATGTACTTACATGCTGCTGATTTATACAAATGGTAGCACCGCATATCTTCTCAGGCAGGATGAGAAGTAGTGAGTATGCCTTTTATCCCGAAAAGGAAAATCTCTTGTTTGCAAAGAAGGTGCATGAATTCTCTCTGAAGTCCAGAATCCCATTTCCATCCAAGGGCTTTAATGAGATGCTAGACATAGCAAGTTAAATTCAAGGCCCTCTTACAAAGAAGCGTGAAGATGGGGAGTGGAGAAGAATGATACCACAATTTAAAGTTATTATTGAGATTTGATGCCAAAACAGCTCACATTCAATCATAATAATACAGAGTTTAAAATTAGCCAAAGATTCCAGTGGGAGGAAGAAGAATTGGAATAGCAGAAAGATGTTTTCCTAGTCAAAAAAAAAAAGAGAGAGAGAGAGAGAGAGAGAGTGCTGACAGCTTGCCTATTTACACAAAAGAACAGTTGTGATAAAAGCATTTGTTGCTACAAAAGGGGAGTATGACAGTGATAAAGCAGGAGAGAACCATTCTGCTAAAGGGGGCTGACCAACCCCTAGGCCATTTCTAGACTCTTATCCTTGTCCCCCAGGGCAAGGCAGCAGAGCTCAATCTTCCTACTGGCAAACCTGCTATAAGATATGCCCTGGGATACTGGAGGAAAACAGGAAATACAAAATGTGTCATTAATATGCAGGGTGAACTGTCTAAAGCTGAAATCTGGAATGCAGAGGGAAAGATCTGCTTTAATCTCTTTTATCCTGAGATTACTCCCTTTGGCTTTGAATCTAAGAGTAGGACTCTATTACAGGTAGAAACAAATACACTGCTGTATCTTCAAATCCAGGAAATGAATTATGGACTTCCTAGAAATGAGCTTAAAACAGTTCCTTATCTCTGCCTGTCTGAGCAGGTCACAGTTTGCTCGGATGGGAGAAGCTGAAGATAACAGGGGGAGGCCTGCCTGCCTGTCGTGCTGTACCGGCAGAAGATAATGAGGTCTTCTCACCGCGTGCTTCCTCTGGGCTGGAGAACACTGCTTATTTATAGCCTAGTTCTGAGGACGAGGTGGGTATCTTAGTACCCATAATTACCTTTAATTTTGGAACTTGGCAAAGAAATGATTTTGCTACTAATGCTTTTTGGTATACTGATAGAAGATCTCTAAGTCAAAGATAATTCATTCTACTATGTATGTGTAAACTCTCACACACACACACACACACATGTGCACACATATATTAATTGACAAAGTGGTGATTCTATACAGGGGAAATCAATAGAACATTTTAAGATGAGAAAATATGTTATTTTTTTCTCCTGGAAATGTTAATGCTCTATTGCTACAGGCAACTGAGTTGGGCAGAAATATCCTAGGCAGTGAGACAGGGCTGGGCCCTCGAAGGAGCCAGAGCAGAAGATCAGATACCTTGCAACTGTGGGGGAGACAGACACCTCCACTGTGGGCCAGACCTCAACAAAAGATAAATCAAATGTACCCACATACTTCCTAAGGGTAACCATCAGGAATTGATACTCGAAATAGGTCTCTAACACCCTGAGAAAGCCAAGAGTCACCATCCCAAACCCTTACAGGAAAAATCACTGCTCTGTATGCATGCCCACTTGCTACATGACTGGCTTCTGCATTTGTCCCTGATTTAATCAATTTTACCTGTGCAATTAATCTTATTGGATGACCACACTTTTGTCCCACCTCATGCCCACCTTGTGAGGTCCCATGTTTTCCCGATCTTAGACCTGCCTCACTTTGAGATTTTGATTTATAAAATCCCTAGAAAAGGAGGGGGACTTGGGCAACCTGTTCAAGACCCTTTCTGTCTCTTTCTTAGAAGCTTTCTTTCTCTATTTAAATGTATTTTATTCTTAACCTCTATTGTTTCTAAAATTCTTTCTTTGATTTTAGAGAACATGAACTAGTACCAGACATTTAGTAGGTTGGGAGTTTCTTTTCCTTATTTCACTATGATACAGTGATTTAATTATCGGCAAAAAAAAAAAAGTCCAAAGTGACGGAAAGGAGAATAAGACCCTAAATTTATATCTTAAACTAAGGGCACCAGAGTGAACCTTGTCTTCTAAGAGATAGCTATCTCTGACAAGCCATATAAGCAGTGACAGTTACAACTGAGAGAGACATAAAGTCAAATAGTGATTATCACGGGCTATGGAGAATGGGAGAAAGCAAATGTAATTGTTAATGAATATACAGTCTCTTGATTGGGTGCTGGGATTGTTTGACAAATATGATGGTTTACAAATGGTGAACGTCATTAATGTCATTGAGCTGTACACTTTGAAAAGGTTAAATGGCAAAGTTCATATACTTACCACAATAACAACAACAACAACAGTATTGTTGGTACAACCTGTCATAATGAAAGTGTGTGCTTATCCACTACAAAAAAGATACTGGGCTGTCGAAGCATAGTAAGATAGATATCCCCAGGAACAGGACATCTGGATTCTCAGGGTTTAATCCATGACCTGTTACACACTAAAGATGATGACACCAGTTTTTTTCTATGCATCCCCCACCACCCCCGCTGCTAACAATGAATGGAGTGAGCCTTTTTCTTATTCCTCTGCTCTTAAAGCAAAGACCAGGTGTGACATAACAGAATGGGCATGAGATGCTGGGATATCTCCAAGCGTAAGAATGGGCATTCATTTATATTTTACCTTAGGAGGGGATTCCCTAAAACATGAGGCCATATTCATGACCCAGTGGGAAGTTACCAGCTACTACCCCACTCCAACAAAGCCATAAAAGCAAGTTCTGTTATTTTGTTCATGGACCAAGCTGCTGACCACAGCTGTACCTCCTTTACCTCAAGTTAAAGTCCTTTTCTTTTTTCCTCTTACTTTGTAACTCTGCCTAGTACATGTGCCTATGCCTCCCATTGACACATCCTGAAATCCTTTTTCTATGATAAATGTCAGCAAATACACTCTATCCCAGGAAGCAGGGAGCAAGTTAGGGCTTCCATCTCCTCTTTGGGGGGCTTCCTTAGGCTCCATTCAGTAACTTTCTAATTTCATGATATCCATGAGCAAAAGAGCCATTGGCTGATTGGTAGCATTTCCTTTGGTTGGACCCATTTTGTCCATAAGTATTTTACCATAAATACTAAACAAAGAAAGATTTATAGGAATAGTTTTGTGACCATGTGCTCTAGACTGCAGGGCAAATTCAACTATGTTTATTCTAATGTGTCATATCTCTTTAGTAGTATATAGCCACTAAACATAGCTGCACTGTTCTTTGTTTATGGAGCACATAAGGGCTTCATTAATAAACACTGACTGAAAATGAATGCTATTTGGTATCAAACCCAAGCAAAGGAACGATGTAGCATTCATTCCTGGCAACACATAGATCTAGGGTGACTATCATCCCAGAACATGAGCACAGAGGCCTGCTGAGAATTAGGACTTCTCTATTCAGTTGGCGCATGTTATTGAAACTTTTACTACTTTCCAAAAAACATTCTGAGGTTGTGCTCTCTTCATCTCATATCTCATGCAGGTATCTTCCCACTGGCCAGGAGAAATATTCTTAAGTATTTCCAGAACTGTGAACATGAAGATGCAAAGCATACATCTTATTCATTTGGGTTCAGAGCAGAGACATTTGGCAGACTTGGCTGAGGTTATATACTCATGAACTACTGCCTGTGGCCAGTAAGACAGGTCTTAAAGTGAATTACTATAAACATTGTGCATTACCACTTTTTCCATATAGAGCTTGGGAGGAATTTCAAAAGGAAGGAAGGAAGGAAGGAAGGAAGGAAGGAAGGAAGGAAGGAAGGAAGGAAGGGAGGATCATAAAGATGGCCACAGAGATACATTCAGGTTAACGCCAGCAGTGAAATTTGTAATTTGTAGGCTAAAAACATCAAGAAATGGCAAAGTTCAGAATATATAGTTTCATATGTGCGATAGAACCCAGTAAAATGGAAGGAAATGTAGAAAGACTTGGATGGGATGAGGTGGCAGCTCACTGTTCACTATGACCATAATGATAGACAGGAAAGCAACTGGTGGTGGCCCACATATGATGGAGACAGAGATTCCCTTTGCTTCTCTGCTCCCAATCTCACTCTCCCAATCGATGCCCCCCACCTCACAAACATGTTTTCAGGGAAAGGTGTTGTCTGTCTTACTGTTATATCCTCTACCCTTAGAGTAGGATCTAGCAGGCAGAATCCTTGTAGTGCAATAAATACATGAGAAAATTTAATTGTATGAATTATAGCAAAAGCAACTCATCCGTGTTCTTTATGGTACTACAATGAAATAAGTAAAGCAATATTTTTTTTTTCTTTTTTTGTACCAGGGATCCAACTCATGATCTCGCACTTGCCAGGCAGGTGTTTATGCTGCTGTGCTAAATCCCCAACCTCGCCATAATGTTTTAAAGAGAAAATATTTGTCTCATGGTTTTGGAAGTTAAAAGGCCAGGTGCCTGCATATGCTCAGTTCTGATGAGAGTGGTAGATGGAGATGCAACGTGGTAGGAACAAGTATCAGAGCAAGCAGCCCCATCTTAGGCTAGGAAGCAGAGAGAGAGAGAGAGAGGGAGGCAGGCAAGGAGGAAGGGAGGGAGAGGCAGACAGAGACAGAGAGACAGAGAGAGAGAATGATAATACAGGGAGAACAGTACACAGAGAGAGTGAATGAGAGAATGATAGAGAACAATACAGATAGAGAGGAGAGAGAGAATGATACAGAGAGAGTGATGTATAGACAGTGAGAAAAAAACAATACAGAGACAGACAGAGACAGAGAGAGGAGAGAGAATGAGCAGGCTCCCATAATCCTCTCTGATGGCATACCCCCAGTAATCTAACTTCTTCTACCAGCCCCCACATCTTAAAGGTCTACTGTGCCTCCCCATAGCACCAACCTCAGACCAAGTCTTTAATGGATTTTAGGAGGACATTTAAACAATTACCTCTCTCCTAAGGCAAGAGGCTTACAAGTTCAAGACTAGCTTGGACATCTTAGCAAGACCCTGTCTCAAAAAATGAAAAGATCTAGAATATAGTTCAGTGGTGGAGTGCTACGAGGATTACATATAATGCTCCTGGGTTTGATCTCCAGTACTAAAAGGAAAAAACACCAATGAAATTATATCTAAAGCTTAACAGCAACCTCCTGAGAATGCCAGCTTTCTGCAGCCTTCATCTTCCATTAAGATTTATACCTTAAGGCAGATTTCTATATTCTTCTCTTTCTCAGCATCTTGAAACTTCAGAATAACATGTCAGCATCTAAACTAAACTTGTTCTTTGTTTTTTTCTCACCTTTATAGTCAAGTAGAGCTTGGGATTCTCCGATATGGTCTAACAGGAGTTACGGTTTAGATCTAAAATGGGACCCAAAGCCTCATGTATTTGGGAGGTGAGTGGACTATGGGATTGCTACAGCAGACTTGCTCTTAGGAGGTGGGGTCCTGTAGGAGTAAAGCAGGTCACTGTGGGTAAGACCCAGAAAGGTATAGCTCTCTTCCCTGCTCCTCCCTTGCCTCTCTACTTCCTGTCTGCACCATGAAGTGAGCAGCTTTTCCTCCACCTTCCCCTTGGCCATCTGGTTTCTTCTTTGGGGTCAGCCACCCATGGACTATAACATGAGCCAAAATAAACCTCTCTTCTTTTAAGTTGCAAATATTGAGCATTGTGTCTCAGCAACAAGAAATATAACCAAGACAAAGAGCCTACAAGTTGATGGGAATTCAGTTAGTTTAACAATTCCTGGTCACAAGGATCATTGCAAGACAGAAAACTTCAAAATGTGCAAATGTATGCATAAGATATGTAGGAGCACGATTTCATACACTTCAACCTGTGCAGGGCATAAAATTCAGTGTACTTTGTAAACTTTTGAATAATTGTAAATTTTTGAATAATTGTTTAGTGTGGAGACATCTGCCAAATAGATCATTCTGATTCTCATGTATCGGTTGAATATTTCAAGAACCAATACTTTAGGGGTCCTTTTAGAACATGAACTTAGAGAGTCAGTGCAATTAATCCAACTGACAATAATTATAGCTAACTGTGAAAGCCATCCATCTTTACAGGTAATTAACAGGTATTAACTTCACAGGAAATAATTCAATTAATTTGATCCATTACATATAATGCTTTTACTTTGTGTACTGTAGAGTAGAAAATGAACTTTTAAGATACAGCTCCATTTTTAATGAAACATGTCATCCTAGAAAAGGATCAATTCTCTTAATGGATTTTACATCCTTGTGCTGAGTAGAAATGTTGGCTGTTATTTGACAGGAAGATGCGAGAATCAAGTGATTCTATGTAGCACAGAGTTAGCCATTAGCTTTTTCAATGCTTTTTCCTATTTTTGTCATCATAATGGATCCAGCATCATTCATGCCTGATAGAAAATGTCATTCAGGAATAATGATGCAGAAACAGTTTGCTTGATTTTCTTTATTGGTTTCTGTTTGTCTTGAAATCAGATTTCCCTTGGGCATTTCTTTCTTGATATAGAAAGCCAAACAGGGTACTTTATTGAGCAGCCTAGCAGGTGCTTCATGGGAGAAGACACATGCGGGTTTGGGTTAGGTTTCTTGGATTGTCACAACTTCTAATACATGAAGAGGGGAGATAGCAAAGTAGGTTTAGGATAGCTGCCCAGCTTTGGCCATACTCTTCTGTGTATGATGTCTGTCTGTCTTTGTGAAGCTCGGTTCTATATCTTTTGAAACTCACTGGTGTGATGAGATCCTTGGTTTGCAGTCTGCTTAGCTGTCTTCCTTGACATTAATAGTCTTTGTCATGTGTGTCACTTTGTCATGTGCCTAAGATACACAGAGCCCACAGGAGGGTGGACATAAACATGCCACAGATCCTCCAAACCCAAAATACCTACATGAAATTTACACTTTGTTCCTAATTTGCTCCTTCCATCAGCACACTGTAGGTCAGCGGAAAGCGCTCCTTCCGCCCCAAGGACTGATGCATGGAGTCCTCTCAGGCCCTCATCCTGACGGTACTGAAGTTCTTCCATTTCCTCCTGAGTTCTAGTCCTCCACAGATCTGGAGCAGAGCATCTCTCCAGCATTGCTGGAAATGTTCCTTTGATGTTTCTTCATTGTCATCCATGCTTCTCAGAGCAGCACAAGCCTTCTCCCTGTGTGATCACATTAACCATGTTCTGTCTGAAACCTGTTTGTGACTTCCCTCTGCTTCAGAGATGAAATTGTAGCCCTTGGGCACAATCTCAAATACTCTTCTAGGTCCACTCTACAGCCTTCTCCTGGTGGTCAGCCTCAGCAGAAGGCTGGCATAGGTCTCATCCTTGTCCCTGAAAGCCTTTAAGTGGCAAAACATACAGTCAATTAAAAAAAAACATGGAGTTTGTTCTGTCTTGTTCTGTTGTATTTTGCTACCTTCAAAAAAAAAAGTAGATAACAAAGTAACAAAATGCCTCTGAAAACCTCCCTACTACACCAAAGCTGATCCATGGGGCATGGATGAGGAGAAACTCAAAAACAAAGCAACAGAATAATATAAGGTGGTTAAAAGTAAATAACAACAACAAAACAGGTCAGTAAGGTACTGAGCAACCTGAAACAGGATATAACTAAACAAATAATGGACTTAAAAAGTAAAAGGAAGAAAAGAAAGTGCTCTAAAGGATGTAACTGCATTTATGTTTATGTGTGTAGGATTGATAACCATGCTGCTAAGTTGTTATTGGATCATTGAACTTCTTTGCAGCCTCACTGTTTGAATGTCCACTTTGTATGCTTTAATATTGTAACTTGAACAACTATGCCTACAAAGACAATATGTAATTTATCAATGAGTGATGTCTCACTGTTTTTTTTTTCTAAAATTCTGTATTGTTTCTATCCCTTTTTCTGTTTTGCCTTTTTCTCTTTAAATAAAAATTTTTTTAAAAACATGGAAAATTATTCTTATACATTTTAGTAACCTTCTAATCACAAGGACAAAATACCCATCACCCACAACTTAAGGAAGTGTATTGTGACTCATAGTTTCTAGAGGATTCTAGAGGATTCAGTCCATAGCTGAGTCAGGAAGGACATGGTAGAAGGGCCTGGTAGAGAAAAGCAGTTGAAGTCATAGCAACAAGGAAGAAGAGAGTAAAGGGAGGGGCCGGGAAAGAGATTCACCCTTGGGCTACATCCCCAGTGACTCATCCTTTCCAACCAGACCCAGATCTTAACAGTACACTTAGCTACAAACCCTTCAGTAGACCAATTCACTGACAAGTGCGACATACTCACAATACAGCCACCATCCCAGCCCACCCGTTGTACTCATGAAATTTGAGAGGGATATTCCAGATCTAAACCATTAGGTTAACATTAATATTTTGTCACTTTTACTTTGCAGATGTGTGGATGGCATATGGGTCATCATTCAAAAAGGAAATGTAAGGCTTCTGTAGCATTTACACTAAGAATGGAAGAAAGAAGAAAGAGAGGGAGAGCGAGAAGGAGAAAGAAAGAGGGGGAGGAGGAGAAGGAGAGGAGAAGCGAAAAGAAGAGAGAAGAGAAAAATAAGTGGAAAAGAAAGGGCATAGTGCTAGATTCCACAAACACATGCCTTACTTTTCTACTGTAAATTTTTGTCTAATGTAATAGTAGCCAGCTGTGCATCTCAGTAGCTGGGTCTGAGGAATACAGAGAACAATCTTTGCGTTTGCCCACTTGGTACAATGAACAGCAAGTTGTGTACACATATGAAACAGTGTCAAACCAGGATTTTCACTGACATTATACTCCATCTAACAGGTTTGATATATGTTTACCTGAACATTACAGAGGCTGTACCATACTCTCACTACTCTGATTTTTAAAAAAAGTTTTGATTTTTCTGGTAGAAGTAGCCCATTTCAATACAATGGTACATGGAAAACCAGATTTGCCAGTTTTAAAGGTCAAAAGTGAATCATCATATTATTCATGCATGGATTATGATTATCATCCATTATAGCAAAATACATGTTTTCATAACAGAATGGTGTGGGTGGATGGTGATGATGATGATTTTGACATTGGCCATGTGAGTCAAAGATCCTGTGACAGTGAAATGGAGCAAAAATTAAAGGATACAGACACAGGGAATGCAGATCTGCTTGATTCAGATGAAGAAGAAAACAACATTGTGAGTACATATTGGACTAGCTGAAATGTTGAGAAATGGTCACACAACCAAATGGAAAGATTCAATGTTACAACTAGGTCCAAAAATATAGTGAGGGTCTTAGCAAGGGTGAAAGGTATTAGACAGGATGCTAGCACTGCCATTTAATTTTGGAAGTTGTACTAGAGGAAAAGTTACAAGATGTTGCTAAATACACAAAGGCTAAAATGCAAGTAAAATGTTCTGTGTGCACCAATAGCTATATTCAAAACTATATTTATTATGACACCCCACTAACTGAACTGAAAGCATTCACAGCTATGTTGTACTTAGCAGGGGTTTTTCATGGTGATCTCGGGAGTGTAAAAGACTTATGGAAAAAGCAGTGGGTCAAAATATGTCATTAAAATGTATGCTTTTTAGATGTGAAGACTTACTATGCTTTTAATATAGCGATTTATCCTGGAACTGAGCCATCCGGTCCTTGGTTGTACAGTAATAAACCAAATGAACAGACATGTTGCTCCCATCTCCCAATCTAATTGGAATGTGGCATTCAATAATTGGTTTACCAGTTTCCAATTGATGTTACATTGGCTAACAGAACACAAGTTGACTACTATAGAAGCTAAGTGCATGCAGGAACAAAGCAGAAATTCTAAATGAAATGTCATAATTTCAAAACAGAATTGTAAAGTGCAAACTTTGGTTTTCAGAAAGATATAACATTGGCTTCATACACAGAAATGAAAAACAAACCAGTACTGCTGATGTCAACATTTCACCATGATAGAAATACTGACAGGGAAACCTTGACAAAACAGAATGCTGAAATGGAAACTTTCTACAACAAAACTAAGGTGGACCAGATGTTACTGATGAATTATGCAACAATAATGATGTCACTTGAAATACAAAGCATTGGCCAATGGTTGCATTTTACTCAAACCTGAACATGTGTGGCATAGTTTGTCAGTTTACAAAAAAAAGAACAAGTGCAAAATATGGAGTCATTTTCTTAGAGGATTGGGACTGGAGCTCATAAGAGATCATTTGTAGCAAAGGAAAAACAAAATGTTTCTTCCCAGGGAACTATGCAAAAAAATTGTGGAGCACATTGGTGAAGTGATAGGTGCACAGGTAGGTACAGCATCCCAAAGACCTACTAGGACAACAGGAAAACCAAAAAGATGTCAACTTTGCCTTATAAGAAAGGCAGGAAAACAAAATACACATGCAATTACTATAAGTGATACTTGTGTATGGAACATGAAGTTGTCACATGTACAGACTGTCTTGGGTGTGACAATTGAAGCAAAGATTAATTTTCTTGTGGAGTTCTATTGTTATTCTCATTGTAGTAAATAAAAACACAGGTGTTTATTTCTGATGTTATCTCTTAGGTTTTGTAAGCAAGTAAACAGCTGATGAGAAAAGGTTGCTGTCTATTCTAAGTACTTATTAGATATTGAGTATTTTATTTCTTTAATATCTTATTTCCCTGCTAAATCCACATTGTTCAACATAGTAGGAAAAATGGGAAGAGAAGAGAGTTAAAAAAAAAAGAATGGCCTGCCACATAGGAAAGTTAAACACATGAGCTCTCAGTGTGAGACATGTGCATGGAACATGTAGTTGTCATGTGTGAAGACTACTTGGGTGTGACAGTTGAAGCAAGGATTCCTTCTGTGGTTGACTTTTGTATTTACATTGTAGCTCACATAGGGTTTTATTTGTGATGTCTTCTCTTAGGTTTTCTTAGCAAATACATAATTAATGCAAAAATCTATCTACTCTAAATGCTCATTACATTTTTGATATTTTATTTTATGGATATTTTCTTATTATTTAGATGTGATAGTTGAAGTAAAGATCTTTCTGTGGTGAGTGATATTGGTATTTTCATTGTAGTTCATATAGGAATTTATTTCTGATGTTACATTTTAGGTTGTAGGCACGTATGCAGCTGATGTGAAAATGTTGATGTTAGCCAGGTATGGTGGCTCACGCCTGTAATCTCAGCACTGGGGAGGCTTAGGCAGGAGGACTGTTGCAAGTTCAAGTCCAGCCTGGGCTACAAAGTGAGTTCAAGGCCAGCCTGAACTGCATAGGGAGACTCTGTCTCAAAAAAAAAAATGTTGATGTTTATTCTAAATGTTCAATACATATTAAGAATTTAATACTTTATTTTATCGACATTTTATGTTCCTATTAATTACATATAATACAAAAATAACCTTCTGCTAAAACAGCAAGATCTGTAAGATGTCAAGTATGTCCTGCAGAAAGGTCAGAAAAGCAACACAAATGTGCTGTCAGCGTAATAATCCATGTGAATGGAATGTGCTGTTGTCATGTGTGAAGACTGCCTTAGATGTGATAATTGAAATTGTATAGTGCTATTGGTATTTTCACTGAAATTCATTTCACTGAGTTTGTCACTCTTTTCTTAGAATTTGTACACCAAAAACCTGTCAATGTTGAAAATGTTTAATGCTTTTTAAATAATAAATATTAAAAATGCAATATTTATTTTTGTGATTTTTCCCTAAGCACTCATTTAATGTAATAAAAATCATAAAAGTAAAAGTAACAATTCATCAATAGAAATATTCTAAAGAATAAACAAAAATTTGACACACTCATGATACTGGGCCTTTATGACAAAAAAAAGTGTTATGCTTCTTCATTATGATAAAGGCCATGGATCAAACTCTAGCTCATGATACCCAAATTCAATTCAACTCATTCATAAGTAAAATCTTTATTCTAAAAAAACTATCATCCCACTTCTGAACCCAAAGGTAATGATGTGGTGTGTCAAAATCAGGAGCCTATTTCTTAAACTTAGCATTGTCAACTTGATTTGATTTGATGGCCTTTACAATGAGATTTATATTTCATTAGGATGTTTACTTTGGGTTTATAGTATTTTTTTAAGATAGCATATAGGAAACAATAGAACATTTCAGTATCTATATTGTTAAAAGACAAGTTTCAGAATAAAGTACAATTATGACTATCGTACATATATAAAAAGCTACTTCTTAATCAATGAAGGAATTAGAAAGATGTGACAAACTGTTCAAAGGAAAACTCAAAAGATCACAAATTTATCTGGTGCACTGCATCAAGGTCACAAAATTGGCTTTTGCAGAAGTGGGAAAGTCTGTGGAACCTCTGCCATCAAGACCAAGTTTGCACAGCCATTGTTTAAATGCAATTCACAAAGCTTTGATCAGAGGCCCAGTGCTGGGTCCCAAATCCTGGAGGAGGAGGAGGAGGAGGCTCTAGATCCTCTCTCTATTTCTTTCTTAATAAAGATAACTTAACACTAAGCTGAGGTTCCATGAGAACCTTGTTTTAACTTTAAATGTGATCCATGCATTCCGTAAGTATGAAAAGTCCAATGACAAGGACCTCACAGAAATTCTACTCAAACCTGAATCATCCTCCAGATGTTTTCTGATTTGACATAATATACTAAAAGCACATATTTACATATGAAAATAAAGGTACACTTATATAATCAAGGACATTCCTGCCTGGAGAGAAAAATAAGAGGAAACCATCAACCTCAGAAGTCGGGGGTTGAGAAGAAAGCGTATTTCCAATCACTGGCAGACAAAAACATACCTAGAACTGAGAGTTTTAAATTCCATGGTGGTGCGGCCAGCATGTGGTCCAAGACACACATCACATATTCAAATACAATAACTGGTGCCGGGGCTGATTCATTATTTCTCATATGAAGACCTCACAAGTCCTATTTCCCCAAAGCGATTGTGGACTGCTTTCACCAACCACTCCCGCCCCATGGGATATGCAATGGTGTTGCCAGACCGAAGGGAAGTTATCCATGGAAACGCAATCATCTCAGCTTCAAATTTCTCAAAATTGAGGAAAAGAGAGTCTACTGTTGCACTTTTTAAGCTTCATAAAATATCATTTTTGGTCGAGTACAATCCACTTGATGGATTTTCAGTGAAAAGGAAAATGACCCTCTGCAGACCGGGAAATTGTTGAAAAGCAGAATTTTCTTACTTGGGCCTTTTACCCACTCTCCTGGCTTCAGCTGGAAATCACAGCTTGTCTTCAGCAATAGCCAAGTTCAATTGGAAACGGCTCGTTGAAACAGCACTCAATTTTATTGAGCTTAATCGGTGAGAAACTGAATTTAAACAAGTTTAAAAAGATGGAGGTTTTCTATAAGTGTTGTAGTCACTCATAAAAAGTCTTTTACTTACCGAGGTAATAGCTGACTCATATAACTAATATATCTTGTGTACCATAATGCATGCTGCTGGCAAATTTGAGTTATAAAACTGCTCTCATGTTTCTACCACACAGACCATGTGTGGCCAGGTAGGAAGGAATTTATAACTCAGTTTTTCTCCTTATAGGTCAATTGCTGACCTTACCACATAATGTTTCATCTCCTATTTTGTTTTAGAATCATAGGATAACTTTATTTGTATTTTTTCTCTGGAAATTATTTTTCCATGAGTTCAATCCCCAGTACAAAAAAAAAAAGTGAGAAATTATTTTTCATTCACTCATTTTACTGGCCCATGCTGGCACTACATAATGATTACACTTCTCATGGAGAGTTGATGCATGTACATAAAACATCCAAATGCCCTACCCCTCTTATCCCTCTCTGATCCTTCCAATTCTGGGTCCTCTTACCATTTGTAAAAACTCTTAACTAGTTGGGCATGGTGGCACACTCCTGTAATCCTAGCACTCAGGAGGCTGAGGCAGGAGGATCACAAGTTCCAGTCAAGCCTAGACTAAAAAATGAGCCCAAGGTCAGCCTGAACCACATTGTGAGACCCTGTCTCAAAACAAAACTCTTTAACCGCACTCCCACATGTTGGATCACCCTCTGCAGCAATATTGCTGAAAAAAAAATGCTATAGCTCATTTGATATTTCCTGCCCAATGAAAATAATGGTGTCTTTCCAAAATTAGCAGAGATGGTTAAATTTTCAACTTCATTATACTCCCTAACCCTAAAAAAAGAGCAACATTTTTAGGTCAGCTCTTTAATAAAAGAATTCCTAATTCTTAGTGAAACTCAGGAAACATTAGGGAGGAACTTGCAGGGAGTGGAGGTGGCGGATAGGGGACATTGCTAGTCAGCTGCAGGGCATCCTCACCATACCTTCAAGCCGCTCCCCTCAATCGTGAGTAAGTGCCCATACAACACTAGAACTAAGGCAAAAATGTGTTTCTTCATACCATTAGCTCGTGCTCTTTCAATAGTCAGGGATACTCTACACAAATGTACACACAAGGCATGTCTGTGCGATCAAATAAAAGACAGCAAAGCACGATGGCGCATGCCTGTAACACCAGGACTCAGAAGCTGAAGTTGGAGGCTTGCAAGTTCAAGCTCAGCTAGGCAACTTAGTGACTTAGTGAGAACTTGTCTAAAAAAATACAATAATAATAAAGGATATAGTCAGGTCAAAGCTCCTGGATGTAATCTCCAGTACTGCCAAAAATAGTCTAAGGCAGCATTTTCCCCCATGATAAAACTTCTTTCCAATGTCAACTTGCATGGACACTACAGTTTAGCTGTTAGCTTTCACTGTCTACTGTCTTGGCCCAGCCAGGAGGGCTGTAGGAGGTCACTGTCCCATACAAACCCTTTTAGTTTTATGGTAGGCAGGCGATGGCTTCCTGTCATGGTTGGTGTCTGGAGGCGGTTGAATCTAGTTTGTGATTGTTTCACTGTCTATGCTGGGACTGGAGGTGTGCATGCTGTGCCCGCCCTAGCATGGGAATCCTGCATACAATATGAGGGACCCTTTTGGTCTTTCTGGTTTTGCTGTCTTTCTGCTGCCATTGAACTACTGCCCCTCTGCCATATCACCCTGCCTTGGAGCCAGCTGATTATGGACTGAAACCTCCACAGACTGCGCTAAATAAACCTTTCCCTCATTAATTTTGTCTCAGCAATATGAAAGGGAAGTAAGACACTGTCACAGAGGTTCATGTCATAATCTCTGGAACCTGGGATGCTCCTTTCCTCTCCTTCCAATCCGTGGAGTTACCATTTTCTGATTTAACCTTAGAAATGTCTAAAAACCTCACAAGACTCTTTACAGTTCTGCAATGTGTAATATAGCATCTTCCCTGGTCAAGTGTAGACATCCTTAGGGACAACTTCCTCTGTCCTTTTCATCGTATCTAGATGACTTCTAATACCTAATGCAAAGTGCCTAATGTTGTGTAGATAGTTTACTGCACAGGAGGGGGAAAGTCCATGTACTTTGGGTTACGGACATAATTTTGCTTCTATATACATGATCTGGAAACTGTGTGGTTGGTTGAATCTAAGGATGCAGAACACAAGATACAGAGGGTTGGCTGTGTTGGGTGAGGAGGATGGAAGGCTTCAGTTAAAGGTGATTAAGTTAAGAATGTTGAGAGGACGTGACTCTGGATTATTCAGGTGGCCCCAAAGTGTTCTGAAACTTGAAAAAGGGGAGATCCTTTCCCAGCCAGGGTCAGAGAGTGCCAGATGTCAGAGAGGTGAGGCATCCAAAGGACACCATCTATCATTGCTATCAATCATCTATCTATCTATCTATCTATCTATCTATCTATTATGGTGGTACTGGAGATTGAACCCAGGGCTTCTGCACTAAGCTGTAGCCTCAGTCATCTTTTTCCTTTCCTTCTTTCCTTTCCTCCCCTTTCCCCTTTCCTTCCCTTTCCCCTTTCCTTTCTCTTTCTCCTTTCTCTTTCTCTCTTTCCTTCCTTCCTTCGAGAAAAATTCTTGCTAAATTGTTAAGCTGTGCATCTGAGCGCTGTGCTCCTGCCTCAGTCTCCCAGAGTTGAGATTACATCACACCAGCCCCATAACTGCCTTTCAAGATGGGTGGGATCACAAGCCAGGGAAGAAGAGAAGAGTCTCTATGAGCTGAGAGTGACCCCATCTGTCTCTAGCTAACAAGAGTATGAGGACCTTAGGCCTCACGGAAGCACTGAATTGTGCCAACAGTCTACATGGGCCTAGAAGCGAATTCTCCTCCAGAGCCTTCAGTTCAGTTTCCAGCCCAGCCCAGCCAGAGTTTGATTTTACTGAGATCCATGTGAAACTCCCAGCCAGCAGAACTGTGAGACAATACATGTGAGACAGTAAAAGTATGCTGCCTTACATTGCTCTGTGTTTGTGGCAATTTTTCTAGAGGTAAAAGGCCCCTGATACGGAATCTTCAACACAGTTTGCCAAACCCTATAAATTCCCCTGATTCTAATACTAATTCCATTCACTGCAAATGGTAGTAACGATGTAATAGTGAGGATTTTCAGGGAAAAGAAACACTGCAACATGAGATTAAAAATGAAATGCATACTGGCTTTTGATACAATGAAATGTAGATGGGTAAAGAATTTCAAGAAGTCTACCTTTGAGTTAAGAAAATACGACATTTATCAATGGCTAAATAAAGGGAATACCAAGGTTTACCCCCAAATATGTGTTATCCTAGTTCCCTACAAGATCTGTGTGACTATGTGCTTGTATTCTGTCCCACAGAAATGTCTCTGTGAAATGCACACATAATTAAACTGCTTGCTATAAGTGGCATTCTTCCCCCGTGTGTGCTGCCATTCAATGATCAGAGTTCAATGTTCAGCTCATTTCATTCCACATACACGAACATTTTCCATAAACGTCAGGAGAAATCAAGCTGCCTTCCAGCCTGCCTGGGCTAAGGATTTCTTTCGGTTGCAGTGAGGTAGGGGGTGGGGTTCCTCCCTCCTCACTGCATGCCTCAGACACGGTGGCCATTGTGAGATACTAAGTCTGGAGGTGGGGAAAAGTGCTCGCATACAAATCCTTCCTCTGCTAGGTGGCAGCTTGTCCAACTCTCATGAATGTTTCTCACTGTCAATCCTCTGTCTACAGTAGTTTAAAGATGAAGCAACCTTTGCTAAGCTGCCATTGCAAAACCAGGGGATATCAGATGGGAGACTGGCTAGCACACCTGTGACACAGATGAATAATGAATGGTGCAAGAAATTATAATGGTGTGGTCAATATGCACTGAAAGTAGCATCTTCTCTGAAGGAGCTTCAGTGCTTTTGATGAAGGAGATGTGGCTAGTTCAGCTATAAATCCTCTGTCAGGTTCTTCTTCCAGAGAGAGGCTGAGACAACCCGATGGACGTGGGTCTTCACAGATGTCTCTGCAGGGAGTACAGCCTCCAAATGATGACTTTCTCTCTGCTCTTGGGGGGTTTGAAATAGATGTGCACCACTGTCGCTCACTCTGATTACTGTCATGCTATGCACAGCCTCACTTGTGCTTTTAGAACACACACAGACATCTTTGAGACACACATACCAATCTAGTCTTTTTTTTCTTGCTTATGTTTTCAGAACAACTACTGCAGACTTCTTTCTCCCTGTCATGTTTTTGAATGCTCAAAAAGCAATATCCTTCTATTTCTTCTGTAGCTTCTGGTGACCCAGATCTTCGCCCGTGGAAAGCTATCATGTGCTGTGCTGTTTCCATTTTTAAAGTCTGTATCTTGTTTACAGAATTGCATTTGTCAGAAAGCATCTGAGCACAAACACTTTGAAATCTGGACTCATTATCCCAGTGAGTTGAAATAATTTTTCCGTCATTCATGTCCTGATGACTTTAATTCCTCTATTGAAAAATATTGCTTTAATCCATTCCCTATTAGTATCATTTAAAGTACATTAACAATAATGATATGCAAAAGTCAATATCTGTTACTACTGTAGCAAGCTGAAATTCTGAACATGCCGACAATTTAAAATTGCCATTTGACTGAAGGCGAATTAAATGGCATTGATGGTGGTGACTGCCAGCACCAGAAACATGAACTTTTCTACTACAGTAGAGGAAATAATTTAATTAGTCTATTATTATAAATGTTCTGATTTTAATACATTAACTTGTGGCCTGCGGCTGATAGAAAAGAAATTAACACTGACTCTTTTTGACTGTAGAATGAATTGGACTTTCCAGGGCATGAAAATTAATTTTAAATGCTCCCTGTCTAAGTTTGCCAGATTTTTTTATGATAAATGATGTAATTATTAGATGTCAAGTATACAAATAGTCATGCATCGACATTTCAGCTCATTAATTCCAACATTCACTGTCGTGTATAACATATTCATCACATTTAATTGCTCAGTAAAGGGGAGGAAAACCATTGTTCTAATCGTTCTCCCTGTGATTTTTCAGGCATTAAATTCCTGAAGACAATGAACACTAATGCGCTGAATTCCTACTGACAGCCCTGTGTTGCATTGTGTGCCAAGAACAAAACAAACAATAACAAAAAGCTAGAGAAAAGTAGGCTAAGGCCAGGGCAGCAAGAAGAAACTTTTACATAATGACAAATTGGGTGGCATTTGTCTTCAACTGTCTTCTACTCATTGGTTTACTCTCCCAATACGAGTGTTTAGTGTTGTTATAAGGAGGTGTAGGGTCTCTGGTGTCTATGATTTCCAAGAACTGGTCTTTGGCCCTCGTGGCCTTTTGCATCATGGCTGCCATCTTTTGTGGCATGAAGATAAGTGAAAACTTCAAAAGAATCCACAGCCCCACTTCCATGACCACATTTTCAAGACCTATTCCTGAGAAGTATATAATTTTTTTAAAAAAATACAGTAATGCTTTCAAATAAATTTGCATTTTGTTCATCCTATCCATGATGGTCAGTTGTACCAGTTACAATGGCCAAAATTCCTAGTTTTCCAAAAACCAAAGGGTAACTGTGAAAGTCTTATATACGTGCCACCAAAGACCACCAAAAGTTGATCGGCAGGAGGGAAGATGATCCTGGATTGCTGAGTCACAGGGATCTTTGTAAGAGGGAGGCAGAGGCTCAGAGACAGAAAAGCTGTGGTAATGGAGGCAGGGGTTGAAGAAATAGATGGTTCTGATGATGGTGATAGAAGCCATGAGGCGAGGGGTACAGGCAAAGCTGGGAAGGGCAAGGAAACAGACTCACCTAGAGCCTGTAGAAAGACAAACACTGCCAACACTTTCATTCTAGCCCAATAGGGCCCATGGCAAATTTCTTACCACAGGACTGTTTAAAAAAAAAAAAAAATATATATATATATATATATATATATATATATGTATATATATATATGTATATATATATATATATGTATATATAATGCTTCTTTTAAGCCACTAAGTATATCATAAGAGGTTCCTGTAGTGATGGTGCCTGTCTCTAATGCCAGCACTCAGGAGGCAGGAGGACTGTTGCAAGTTCAAGACCAGCCTGGGATATAATGTAAGCTCAAGGCCGGTCTGAATAGCATAGTGAGACCCCATCTCAAAAAGACCAAATAATAATTAATAATAATAAAGAAATGTTCTTATGCAAAGGAGTGAAATCTGTCCCTTAGTCTATCTACAAGCCCTGCCCCATTCACATGCACACTCTGCCCTCCTTTCTCACAGCTGCATATCCACGGATTCAATCAACCATGGAGCGAAAGTACTTGGAGAGAAAGTGCATCTGTACTAAGCAAGTGGTAATAGCTTTTCCTTGCTGACTAACCTCAGAAACACCTGAGAAAGACAACCTAAGGAGAGTCTCATCTTGGCTTATGGGTTCAGTCCAAGGTCAGCTGGCTCCTTTGCTTGTATGCCTGTGGCAAGGTAGAAACATCATGGGAGAAGAGCATGGTTGAGGAGAGCTCTTTCCCGCATGACATCCAGGAAGCAGAGAAGCCAGGACAGCCACGGAGCAAGGGGTTGGGACCAGATACAGTCCCAAGGCTGTGCCTTAGTGACCTGCTCCCTTCAACTAGGCCCCACCTGCTAAGTCTCCATTACCTCCTGATGTTGTCATATTACAAAGTTCTCCATGGAGTAATACACTTGATGAAATACAGCCTTCAGCCTTCATGATTCAATCACTTTCTAAAAGCCTTCAGGATCATGAGCCTTGTGGGAGATATTTTAGATCTCAACTACAAGAGAGGTACAGTTTTTTCTTGTCATTATTTCCTAAACATTGCAGTAGGCCACCTGTTTACATTTATATTGTTTTAGCCAATGATTTACAGTACATGGGAGAATGGACATAGTTTATATACAAATACTACATCATGTTAGAGAACCAACTTGAGTATCCATGGATTTTGGTATCCATAGGGAGCCTGGGAATCAGTCTTTTGTGAATACTGAAGGGTGAGTACACATTCAAATCTTTGCAATCACTTCGGTGCTCCTCTAGAGCCGTGTTTGGTACCCACCGGAAGTACCTCCCTTCAGTCTTCAACCATGCGGTAAAAGTAACACACAGCCTTAGCCAATGCTATCTTTCTCAGAGGAGGAAGCAAAAGATCACCTCCTCTGTAACCACATTTGGGGTCATATGATAGGGAACCTCCTGCAATGTCTAGGACTTATGAGTGGCTCTAGCAGCAAGCCAGCAGGAAAACAAAGACCTCACATGCTCAGCTGTTAGGAAACGCATTCTGAGTCCTCAGACAAAAGGAGGTCACGTCATAGGGTACAAGTCCAACCTGGCAAGAGATGAATGGACAGCACAGCCAGCCCCTGTTTGCATCCCAGACCGAGGCAACCTGCGATGTGTTGATTTGTGTTGCTGAATGCCACTTAGCTTATGATGGATGATTATGCAGCAACAGAAAATAAGTATGACACTTTGAAAAAAGCATTATTTTTATTTTTTTTGAAAAAAAGCATTTTCAGTTAGCTATTACCAAATGCACACAATTAATTTAAACTGCATCTCAATACTGCACTCCTTTAAGTATGCTACAAAACAGGAGAAAAGTGTTTCTAAATGAAAACAAGTTGTGGTTGGAGCACGATGTGTGGTTACCAGCAATATTTCCCTGCCAATTTATTCTCCCGTCCAGTCTTCCGTGATGATCAGGTGCTAAATTGGAGGGTTGGAGGTAGCAAGGAGATGAGTCATTCTGTCACCGCATAGGGTACTGCGAAGTCCTGGAAGTGAAGACAGGAACTTTGATTCACTCCACCCACAGGCAGGTTATAGATTTGCTGACTTCCATCACAGAAAAAGAATTTTCGCAATATGCCCAGTCAGAGGCATAAAGTGATTCATTTAGGAAAGAAAGAATGGAATCCAGGCACATAAAGAATGAAGCATATTATTACCTGGAATTAGAAACAGTTATGTTTCTCTTGAGGAGCAGAAACCTATGGAAAACATCATCCACCCCCTAGTCAATATGGATCACCTTGGGTAACTTAGTCTGCATCCTGAAATTCCATCTTCTTAAAAGTCTTTTTTTTTCTTTTTTGGTCTTTTTGAGACAGGGTCTTGCTATGAAGCTCAGGTTGGCCTTGAGCTCACTTTGTAGTCCAGGTTGGTTTCTAACTTGTAATGATCCTGCTGTCTCAGCCTCCTGAGTGTTGGGATTATATAGCTTGTGCCACCACGCCAGGCCATAATTTCTTTTGTTTTGGTAATTTTTAAATTATGATTTTCTTTGTCTCCTTTGTACTTATCTTTATTTCTTCTCTGCTACCTAAATTCTTTCTAGGTTTCTGCTGCTCAGTCTGGATTCCACACCCAGTCACTCCCTATGGGCTGGTAGTCTCTTGTCACTTGCTGGACCTAATGCACAAAAAATGGCCTTATATAGTTATTGGGACACAATTATAAGAACAGATTTATAAAATAGCAAACTTGTAGCTATTTCATGATCAATTAGAAGTCTCTAGCCAAGTTCCTATTCTGCTGTTTCTGCTGAATTCAGCTGACCTTGACAGAGTCTGAACCCCAGCTGCATACTTGAGTACTGAGTCAGAGTAACTGTCTACACCTTAAGGAACTCTGGGCTAATTTGGCTAATTCAAGGGTCCCTCCCCAGAATGTTCCCATATTGTGGTAATGCCTTTAACTATGCTCATTCTGTAAGGGCCCCTCCTGGAACATTTCTTACGGTAATACCCTTAACTGTACTCATTTGTAAGGGCTCACTCCCCTTGTTCCCCAGAATATTTCTATATTAATGTTACAGAGCTTAGTTAGAAATATTATAGGCAATCAGACAGTGCTAGGCCCTCAAAAGAGCCACAGCAGAAGTCCAGATACCTTGCAGCCTTGGAAGAGACAAACACCTCCCGCTGTGGGCCAGATCTCCAGACAAAAGGCAAAACAAATACAGCCACATCCTAAGGATAGAAAGTCAGGAGTCACCATTCAAATCCCCTGTATGAAGAATCACTGCTCCTTAAGCATGCCCACTTACTACGTGACTCACTCCCCCATTTGTTCTTGATTTAATCAATTTTACCTGAGCAGTTAATCCTATTGGTTCACCACAGTTCTATCCCAACTTAGGCCCACCTTGCAAGTTTCCATTTGCCCCACCTTGTACCCCTCTCACTTCATGATTTTATTCTATAAAAGTCCCTAGAAAAGACAGCATCCTTGGCAACCCACTCAGGACCCCTTTCTGTCTCTCAGACAGAAGCTTTCTTTCTCTCAATAAATATATCCTGCTCTTAACCTCTGTTGTTCCTAAAATTCATTCTTCGATTTTAGAGAATATGAACTTATACCAAACATACAGTAGGTTGGGAATTTCATTCCACTATATCATTATGATAATTCCTTTGTTTCAATAAATCTGTTCAAGACTAGCCTGTCAATATATGACTCAAGGCCTGTAACCAATTATATAACATTTTATCACTTGCTTTGTACCTCCCACTTCTAAATTCTATATAAACTAAGCTCTTTTGTTAATTTAATGCAGTTGCCTTTGAGGAATTACCCTGCAAGAGTTCATTGGGGTGAAACGGGTGAAATGAAACGCTGCCTTCTTATCTCCTTGGTGCTAAGGGTCCTCCTTTCGGTTTTGTTGGGTTTGGCTTGGCTTGGCTTGGCTTGGCTTGGGAATTTTCCTACAATGCAGTCATCTGCTCTTGGGGAAGAATAGGCTTCATCTCCTCAGGTAGATTCCAGTGTCAAGAAGCCAGGATGTGGCCTTGAAAGGCCTGCTTTCCACCTGGCTAGACTCTTGATTGTCTGAGTCTCTCATGGCCAGTAGCTTACTCTGTACCAAATTCAATGCAAATCACCACACACAAAGGTGAACCACAAAGCAGCCAGCCAGGAGTACCAGGCCTGTAGCCCTTCAACTCCTAAATATCACTCATTCACTGGGAGCACACTACCAAATACCATAGCTGATGGCAGGATATAATTTACCCATTGCTGAAAATAATGACAATTCCAGCATTCTAGCTATGCTGCAGCTTCAAGGGGCTGGAAGAAGTCAGATATCTGTAAGCTGTTGTGGAAACACAGGTTGCATCGCCCATATCTTATGCAGGGTGTTGAACTCAGTGAAATGCTGCCGCGAAGAGCTCTCCCAATTTCTTTTGTAGCAGAGGTGCTTTGCTGGCTCATTAGCAAACCCCCATGGAGGACTTTTCAAGAGCCAAAGCCAAAGAATGGGAGGAATTTCAGGGCAGTAAAGAAGACTGCTCAATCAAAACTGCAAACAAAGACCGTGGAATTTCCACTTCCTCTGGAAAGTTTCCCTCACCCTGCAGGCTGAAGCAGAGCTTGACTAGGAAACACTAAAAACTGGAGTCCATTAATATGTAAATCTATACATTCCCTCCCTCAAATTAAGTTCTTAGAAGTGATTTAAAGAGTAATTGGCTTCCAGAGAAAATGGGCTGAACATAACACTTTCTGGCAAATTACACCTGTCCAAAGCTTGTTGGGAGGGAAAGGTTGTTTACTAAAGTTGCTTTGGGGTAAGGAAAGTCTTGCTTTTCTTTTGCTATTTCTATAATAAAAAGGTTCTTCTCTCTGGAATCTAAAGCTACAAAAGGGATTATGTCTCACATAGGGAAGACACAAGGGTATTTTTGCCTTATTCCCTGGAATCATAATCACATTGTTTTCTTTTTCTTTTCATTTTGGTCCTTTCCTGCAGACAATATATTAGATGGTAAATTCCAGGCAATATTTAACAATTTTGGCAAAAATTCTGTAAGCAGAATGACTTCAAAAGTCTTATTTAACAGGAAGTGGAATAAAGGAGTAAACAATTCAATGCTTGGGGCTGTTCAAATAGTGTTAAAGTACAACCAAAGCTTTACAGTTCTACACTATCATGCCTTGATTGTGTAGTGAAATAGTCTTCAAGGTGGTTATGTGGGAAAGCATGATTCATAAGGAACTGAAGTTTACAATCACAGATTATAATTTTTCTTGGTACCAGAGATCAAACTCATGACCTCACATTTGTCAGGCAGGTGCTTGTGCTGCTGAGCTAAATCACCGGCCCCATAGATTGTTCTTTTAAAATGAAAAATGATACTGAGAAGACTTGAAGATGTGTAGAAACATCATCCGAAAAGACTGGGAATGATAGAAATGGGTAAAAACTCCAGCCTTTAAGAGAAGATTCCAAATTCTCCAAAAGGGGAGAAGACACTATCTACTTTACAGGGGTGCATCATACACCGGTTGGGTTTTAAATAAATAATGGCAATGTATCCTCATTTACTTAGATAAATAGATAGATAGATAGAATGATAAAGTTTGATTTATTTTAAAGAATTGGCTCATTTAATCTCAGGGACTGATGACTTGGAAATTTGTAGGACAACCTGGGGTCCAAGGAAGACTGGATGCTATGATCTTGAATCTGAAGCCTGGAAAACCAGGCAGAATTTCCATGTCGCTCCTGAGCTCCTTCCTTGAGAAGCCTCAGTCTGTGCTCATTTAACTGAATGGATGGGCACCTACCTACATGTTGAGAGGGTGAATTGATTTACTTAAAGTCTATTATTTATATATAATCATATCAAAAATATATTCCCACAACAATATCTATACCACTGTTTGGGCAAGGAGTTGGCTGGTTACCATGGTCTAATCAAGCTTGTGCATTCAGACTAACTAGCATAGTATGGCTGAAGTTCACCACAGAGAGAGACAGACCAATACCTGAGTGGTTGCAGGGATGGTGTGCACGTCATGATGGGAACTAGACAAGGGGACACACACGCTCTTTCAGCTCCTCATAATAACTACTATTTAGCTGCAAAATAAACAGTATCTGAGTTGCTAAGATGAAGCAAGCACTGTCCTGGGTGTCATGGACACAGCCATGAGCAAAAAGGTACAGTCCTTGTCTTCAGGGTGTTGGCAGTCTGGACCAGGAGTGAATGACTATGACCCAGCAGCCGAGTCTGATCTGCTGCCTGTTTGTGCAAAGGAAGAGCCAGTTCATTTGTTCAGGTAGTGTGGATGGTAGCTTTTGTGTTACAAAGGTGGAACTGAGTCATGGCAATGTGTCTGGACAGCAAAGCTCACCATCTTGAGTCTATCTTGTTCAGAGAGTCCAGCTTGTTCAGGGAAAGTGTGATGTCTCTAGGTGTAGGTTTTGAAATGACAGAGCAGTGATGTTAGATGATATTCACTCACCCTGTTATTGTTGACAAAATACCAAAACTGGGTGGACTGCTTCTTCAGAAATGAGAAAATAGAACATTAACACAGTTTTTAACCTTCAAGGAAAAAACACTTCAAGTAGCAAAACTGTTTATTCTATGAACTAGGAAAAAATGAGGATTTGGATTTGCTATCAGAATCAAGGGACACGGTGGCAGGAAGTTCCCTAGGAGAGAACAAGTGGGAATGAAAAACCTAACAGAAGGAAGTGCAAACACCAGCCTAGATGAAAAAGATAAGCTTGGTGACACAGGCTACACCATTTACAAAGAAATCAAAATCACAAAAGCAGAATTAAAGCCTGCATTGGGTAGGCAAAGATAACAAATGCACAGAGAAAATCTAAATCAGTGCAGCACCAAACAAACAAATGGTTTACAACTTCAGAGACACAGAACAAGGAAATAAAGTATGTGGGAAACACAGAGGACCGAAGAGATGGGTTGTAAAGAAACTGAGTTTTCCCAGGAAGCTACCAGAAAAATGGAAAAAGAAGCAATTACAACATTCATTAAATATAATGTTGTCTGTATTGTGGCAAATACTTTACATTCATTATCAACTTTAATGCCACAAAGCTTTTTTAAGACACAAAACTTACTTATTCTTGCTTTTTAAGTGAAAAAGTAAGGCCTTATGTGAAGCCTGTGAATTACCTGTGATTAGCAATAAATGACAATAAATTGTGGGTTGGCTACACTTAACATCCACAATTTCATATGCCTAAGTCCAAGAAACAATGCAAATTTTATTGAGGGGAAAAAAATGACCCAACTTTGTATGTCAAAATGACTCATCCTTATTATGTTCCCAACAGTTCACTAAGAGGGGTTTAAATGTTCTGTAGCTTTTATGCAAAATAAAGAAGGAAGCTATACATTTGGGGGTGATTACAAGCATCCCCCAAACCATTAATGTGGTGTAGCACAAGGAATTAAAGCAAACTCAAGTTACTGGAATGGGAAAGCATGGAAGGGTTGAAAGAAAAGCAATGCTATTTCATACCCCACAAAACCACATCTGGAATAAGGTCCTGCTCTGGGAGCCATTTTTAAGGACTTTAAGTGAAATAAACTCTCAACCAGAAGGTTTCTAGATGCACACAGCCTTGTGACATGCTAGGGAAAGTATGCAGGCAGACACCAATCACTATTTGGAGAAGGCAAAACCAGGTGTCCCATGAACTGCTCCAACTGAAGTCTGGCTTGTTTTAGCTATAAATGAAGCAAAATTCAGTCTCCCTACATTACTGCAAAAAAGATGTTAAAATGCCTTTCTAGGTAATGAAAGTAATCTCTGGGTTAAAATATTAGAGGAAGTACCATTTCATTGTCGTTAATGTTTTATTTCATCACAGCTCTGTGACTAATAGAATAACTGATTAATTTCACTCATGATTGTCACTTGGAAACTTCTGCTCTCTTTCAACTATTATTGTCCTTTGGGAATTATTATTTTTGCAAAATTGGCAGGAAAGAATAATCGTAGTCTAAAGATAACTCTCTAAAGCATGTTGAATGGCCCCTCTGAGTAATGTCAAATATTTACAACAGCTCAGGAAAAGTTCAGTTCCCAAAAATGAATTCTTAAGAGGAAGAGAGGAACCAAAAGAAACTCGTAAATATGTAGGACATGGTTTCATAATCAGTCATGCTCCTGAATTAGTAATACAGAGTAATCAAATGGTATATATTATAAGATTTGTTCAGAATATACTACAATAGTGGCTATTTTATGACTGCTTATTAATGTCATACCCTCAAATTAAAAGAAAATATATATATATATATATATATGTGCTCCATTATCCCACACTGTCTCTCCTTGTTCTTACTATAATACTCAACTGCTTCATAACTAATGGTTTGACACAACCTAGAAACAAAAATATCACAATGTAGATGTCAAATGCTAATGTTGATAGGGAATGACACCCTGTGATGTTCTTGGGTTGTTTATCAAAATATTTGATACTTTTCCTAAGATCTGCTTTCAAGTTCTAAGCATTTCCTGTGATCACCTAATTCCTGTTATTTTAATTTTGAAAAGGAAAGTCATTTCTTCATTGCTTTCGATTTCAAAGCTTTTGCTTAATAGGTGGTTCACAAGGGAAATGTCCCAAGGAATTGCAGATATTCGGTGCCATCCATTCCATCACGCTTGGAACTTTGACTCTCAGCAGAAGAGCACGGATTCCTTTGCAAACTGTTTCATTTTGAAATACGGGAATGGGGCCAAAACTCCACATATTTGGATGTCATTTCTTACAAAGACCTCTCTTATTCTTCCTGCGATCTCACAAAAGTCTCACTTTTAATTTCTTAGTTACACCGGAGAATATTGAGTCCTAGATTTTGGTAACTATCCCAAAGTATAAGCTTTCAAATTGCACGTCCAGCAGCAGGGGTATAGCTTAACGGTAGAATGCGTGTTTAGCATGTGAGAAGACCTGGATTTTCATCACTCCACCAAGCTGAAACTGCTACTGAAGAGGAGGATTTGAAGATCTGACCCCATCTGGAAGAGTTCTTATGGAGAGTGGCGGTGGATTGTGAAAGTGAATGTGTGTTTTATGTGATTTTCCTCAGTAAGTCTAACTTTCCCCCGCCCTCCTGTCATGGGAAGACCATTGAATAACAATGCACTGTAAAAATGAGACTGGGCCTGAAGTGTTTTTGTTACCTCCTCAGAAGATGGTATAAGTCACCAGGGAACCAGGGATTTGACTGTGTTGATGCGTGGCTCAGTCTCTGAAAGCTATGTTAATGCTGTTGACTTCTCTGCTTTGCAGGGGAGGAAATATAACTCTCTCATGCAATATAGCTTATGCATTTGGTTTAAGAAGTGTATAAAGAGGGCTGGGGATTTGGCTCAGTGGTATAAGTACCTGCCTGGCAAGTACTATGTCATGAGTTCGATCCCCAGTACCAAAAAAAAAAAAAAAAAAAAAAGAGTGTATAAAGATAAACCAAATCGACTATGTCTATTGTTACCAAACTAATTTCTCATTTCAATTTAACAATATGTCACTTCAATCCAATCACATGGCTCATCAGAATGATAAAGGTATGGCTCCCTGGTCTGAGGACCAGGCCTTAGTCTAACAGCACACATAGCTTTAGTATCCAGGTTTGTGATGGAAAAGAAGATTATCCTTCTTTTGGATATTTTGATAAAAAATCTGAGTAGTCATTTTCCAACTTTAAAATCATCTGTGGAAATTAAAAAAAAAAAAAAACTTAGCACCACAAAATGTGAGTTCTATATTCACTAAATTCAAGACACAAAACCTCTCAAAATTATAGAGAAAGTCCACCCAATCAATGGAATTCAGAACTCAGAATTCAGCCACTAAATGGCATAATTGCTGTAATTAGTCAAATGGTGTAATTGCAGTAAACACATGATGAGTTGCCCCTGAAGCACGTAATTGCAGAGCATAATGGTGTTATTATGATTTCTGATGACATAATATGATTTAGATATATAACAAATGCCCATAACAATATTAAGTCTTATTCACTGGTGAATTTTCTTAGTACCTGATTTGTATTTCTTACGTTTCATAGGTTCAAATATAGGTCAGACAGGGAATCAAGAGTAATTTTTTTCAAGGAAAGGAAAAGAAGCTATTATTTAACACAGTACTTCGATGAAAATTTGAACGGAAGGAGATAAAGGATTTAAAGTTGAGTATGCAATCTGCCATTCTCTGACCACATTTTATAATCAATAGCTACAATGCAAGTAACCATGTCTCCATACACAGACATTAGTTAGTATGTTCTTGTTTTCCAGGAATTTAGTGTTTTAAGTCTACCACAAAGCCATCCATACAAGAAAAGATTTCCCTTTCCTAGAATACAGCACAAGCATCATGGTCTTTGCTTTGACATTCTTAGTTGAAGACAATATTTTCAAAGCATTTACACATTGGTTATATCTGTATCCAAATTTTGTACCATGTAACAGTGGACTGATAATAAGTTGTGCTAAATTATTTTATGGGTGCAGATTTTAGATGATCAAAGATGTTTTAATCTCACGGAATTTATGAATTGGAAAGATTCTTAAAATGGCATGGAGATTTTTTTTTTAAGTGTTCGTGAATTTGTTTCATTGATGGTGCTGTGCATATCTGTGGAAGATTATTTCTCTTGAAAAGTTCTCAGTGGGGTTGGGAAGCCAGGAAGCTGTACTTGTGAGATGAATTCATCCATTTTCATGGGTTTGGAACCTTATTCACAAATGCTTATCAAATCTTTATTTCAGCTTCAACTTTGGTAGTAAGGAGTGGCTAACTCATCTTTCTAGTGGAAAAGATCTATCTATGAAACTGTAACTTCTCTACCTACCAAACTTCTGCAGGTACAGCACTGTATGTCATAGAGGGATACTAGAAGGCAATTTTTCTACAGACCTGTTTCTTTTTATTATCAGCATATTCATGGTACACAGTAATTCCACTCCCAGCATTAACTTCTCTGTCTCAGCTCCACCTCTTATCACCAGGAATTTTGACTCTCTTACAGAGCACAAAACCTAGAGCCCTCCCATGCAGAAAAAGTTTGCATTAGGATTCTCAGTCTTATGCCAATCTAGTGCCACTGCTGATCTAAAAAGAGGCACAGCTCAGGCAGCAACTCAACCATTGAAGAGTTGTTGTGAATAAAGATGATGCTTCACTCTCTGGCTCAGGCTCACCTCCTGCTGTGTGGCCCAGTTGGGGACCTCTGATTTATACTGTCAACTTGCATCAAGGACATAGCTCACAAAACTCTCTAGACACCCATAGTCTATAGAAGTTTCTGTAAAAATTTTCACCCCTATGCTTCAGTATGGCAGCAGCCATCCACATGCCAATAGGACATTTTAGATGTGGCTGATATGTCTGAGGGACTGAATATTTCACTTAAATGTTTTTAATTGATTTATGTTTAAAGAGATACATGAGTGGCTACCATACTGAATAGCACAGCCTTCGGCACTGTTTTTCTACACAGATTGTCCTTCAATTCTATTCTATTCACTTCTGGCTCTGCACATTACATTTTATTAAATCTACATATGAAGTAGTTTGTTATCATCTAAGCAAATATAGCTTTAAGCTTCATAACAATTCCATACATATTAATGATGATCAGAAAATTGAATCATTATAGATAATGAAATAGCACAACAAAATATGAAACATAATTATAATCAGCCTTGTTTTTATGGACAATGATATTCTATAAGACTAGAAGCCATCATCATGTAATTGGGTAAGCTTTCATGACTTTAAACTATTTTAATGAATTTTACACTTTTCATTCTTATCTGAAGTGTATTCAAGCTTTTCCTATCTGGCTTTCCTTGGGCATGAATATTGATGAGTTTTACTGTAGTGTGAATTTTCAAGTGTCCTTTTTCCCCTTTATATCCTGAAGATCTAGATTTTAGTGTGCATTATTTATTGCTTAATTACATTCTAACCCTGTGAGAAAGAAATGAACCAGAGTAAGGAACAACAGAAGAATTAAGACTCTCATCCTGCTAGAAAATAGAGTTCCTGAACTGAGGACCCAATTGTTATTCAAAGTACAGTTCTTTTATAGTGTTTCTTCATTTACCCCACAAAAAATGCTCTTGACCTTGAAAATGCAAACATAAGCTGAAAAGGAATGAGGACCTGGCCCTCCTGGAACTGCTATCTGGTGCAGATGACAGACATTAATCAAGCAACCTCAAAAAAAAAAAAAGAACCATTTATAAGGTATGCTCCAGACTTTTCCTCAGCATTCTGAGGGCATGTGACCAAGGGACCCAGTATCACCCTAAACAAGTGACATTTGGGATGCTGAGAGGAGTCTGCCAGACAGAACAGCAGCAAATACACATCAGCTTGAGGGAGTTTGTTAGACCAAAGTGAGAAGAACAGTCACACTGGACCAGGCAAGAGACCCGCTCAGAACTAGACCTTAGTGTTAATGCTGGCCATTCTGGCCTCTATCCTAAGAGTGACAGGAGGTGGTGGTAAGAATGTGAAGGACAGAAGCGGGGGAAGTGGAGTCATTACATCATCCACCCCACAATTTGAAATCCTCTTTCTGCTGATAGCGGGCCATAAATTAGCGAGTCAAATGCAAATAGAGAATCCTGCTTTAATGTTGTGCCCATCATTCAAGTAGGAAATGATCACATTTGCGTTAACCATGTAAGAGTGAAGGTGAAACAAGTGAGCGTTCCTGAGAACTATTCAGAAAGAAGAGGTGGCAGCGCTTGGAAAACAGTGAGCTGGAGCAACGCAGAAGTTGGGCCTGACCTGGATGCCCTCTGGTTTTGGACACAGACAGTTGTGTATTAAGGAGCCTCTACCCACTGGGAGAAAGGTCACTGGTGTTCCCAAGAAGATGTTATTATACACAAAAGATGGCAGTGCAGAAGACAGCACTTGAGAGCTGAATATACATTTTGATGGAGCGAACTGATCTTTCAGAATAATTAAGATGCTAAAATACTGGAAGTGTTTCCTTTTGTTTTGGGGTATGTGTGTGTACATGTGTGCATGCATGAGCGCAAGCGTGCACGTGTGTGTGTGTGTGTGTGTGTGTGTCCTAAACCAAGACACATGGAAATATCTGCATAATTCATTTTCTGGCCATAGGAGTATGTCCAGTTTGCTGACTGCACATACCTTTCTTGTGTAGCTACACAACAGCTTTCTGAATGCCATTTCAATGTCATTTTTTTTTTTTTAGCTATGTGTATTAGTTTCCTATTGCAGTCACAAACTGGGTGGTTTAAAATAACAGAAATGCATTATTTCAAAGTTTTGAAGGTTAAGAGGCTAGAAATCCAAAATCTAGAGGTAATAGGGCCATACTCCACCTGGAGGTGCTAATGGTGGTGGTGACAGATGATCCTTCTTTCCTCTTCCTGTTTTAGAAAGTGCTTGTCCAACTTTGTCCCTTTGACTGAAGCTATACCACTCCAAACTCTGCCTCTGCTGTTACACATGGAATCCCTCTTTGTGTCTCCACTTCCCTTTTCCATTAAGTAAGCCAGTCCTTGGACTGAGACCCACCCTAATGAGTTCCTTTCAGCATGGCTCTATCTGCAAAGACTCCATTTCTAAATAAAGTCACAGACAGTGGGGGTTAGGATTTAAACATATGTTTTAGGAGACACAATTTCAACTCATAACACTACACATTAAATTTTCCTAACTGAAATATAGTGGATATTTCTTCTCTATTACTTTCCCCTTTGAATCCTTTCATGAAAAGAAGAAAAGCAGAGAGGCCCATTGAATCTAATTCTGGCCATCTGATGGGATGCCCTTTCCATGACTGCATTACATACAACTCTTACCTCCATCTTGGAAAAAGAATTTCTTGTACATTACCTTATTAGAATTTCTCCAATTATAGTAATTATTTAATGCGATTGTTCCTGCCATTGATTGAATATGAGATCTATTGAGACATAGAACAATGAATTAGACCTGTGTGTCATGCAAAACACTAGTCTTATTCTATGTTAGTGTTTAATGCCTGTTTTATAGAGGGACCTCAGTAAATGTTTTCCAAGTGAGAGAAAGAAACAAGAAAGAGGAAGAGAACTTGAGTGACTTTCTGGTTTAATGTTCAGTCTTTGTTCTTAACCAAATTAACTCATCTTCCTCTCAACCTTTCCTAATTTACCCATTAATTTCCCTCTCTGGCCTTGTAAGGATTAAAACTCATCACCATTCACCAGTGATAACTCATGAAGGGAGTAATAAAGAGTGATGGTGTTGATATTAATCTGGCTTGAATCTGCAGATAAGACATATTCACTCTGGCATTCAGCCCCTGTGGTTCTGTGGCTCGCTAATAGAGATTGTGGTGCCAGAGGTCTCCAAGCATCAGCGGTTTCACAGAGAGCTGCCAGCTTTAGGTGTCATCGCCAAAGTACAGTCATTTAGATTGTTACTCAGATATTGTATCTCAAAAAATGTCCCCAGCTACTGTAACAGTCTCTGTTTGAACAACCTCTATAGCCAATTAATTGCTCTATTCATTTTTTATTGCTGCATAACTCTATGACCACAACTTTAGCAGCTTAAAACAAAATGCAGTTTCTTTGGATGAGAAGTGTGGACACAGTGAAGCTGGTCTTCTTTTCAGCATTTGTCACCAGCCTGTAATCAAGGAATAAGCTAAGGCTGGCACCCCATATGTTCACTTCAAACTGCACATGATGGTGGAATTCAGTCCCTCATGGTCACAGCATGGAAAGCTGCTGTTTATTGCTAACCATTGGTCAGAAGTCACTTGAACTCAGCTGGGCTTTCTTTCTTTAGCTTCTTGTCCCGTGAGCTTCCTGTCATGGCTACTTCATCAAAGCCAGCAAGATAAGCTTTTCCCAACAGAGAGGTCAGAATCCCTTCAATCTCATCATATTCTCTGGGCATACACTAATATCAGGTCCTGCCCACACTCACAGGACAGGGATTCAGCAGGGTTCAACAAGACCATCTAACCACTACACTTACTGGCCCGGGCTAGGCTTTCTCATTAGAGCTTGGATGGGTCAGGCTTTTACACATACAATGCCGCAAAGATATATGTGGCTTGTGTCATGGAAATATCCAGCTACCATTACTGGTTGCTATAAATGGAATGTGTGCAGGGGATTTAGCTCAGTGGCATAAGTACCTGCCTGGCAAGCGCAAGGTCATGAGTTCAATCCCCAGTACCGCAAAACAAACAAACAAACAAACAAAACAACACCTTAAAAATATAAATGAAATGTCTGTACCCTCCTCAAATGCCTATGTTATTAATGATAGGGAAGAGGTAAGTGTGAGCATTGGGAGTGACCGCTAACAGGTATGGAAATTTTAAATGGAAAAATAAAATATTCTAAAATTTTAAAAAATCTATATTGAAGTATACCCCTCAAGGTGATGGTGTAAGGAGGCAGAGGTTTAGGATATGAGGGTGCATCCCTCGCATGTGAGATTAGTACCCTTACCAAAGAGACCCCAGAAAGCTCTCATTCCATCAGCCATGTGAAGACACAGCCCAAAGGTGTCATCTATGTCCTAGGAAGTAACTGTCCTCAGCCATGCCTTAACTTAGATATCCAACCTCCAGAACTGGGAGCAATAACTCTATTACCTATAAATCTCCACCCCCAGTCTACGTATTTTGTAAATAGAAATCCAAATAAATTAAGACATTAGCAACTATCTTAAAGTAAATATTTGTGCTAGTCCTTCATTTTTTCATATCCATCAAATATATGTTAGATAAATAAATTTTCAGTTGTTAAAAAGAGCAGATCTGCATAATTTTAAACAATAAACGGACTTACATTTCCAGAAAGCATGTTTTGGTCCAAATCACTTACCTATTCCAGGTCAGTTTAAAATGCATTTAGGATAATTGCTATGCTGAGTCAAGGAATGGAAAGCACTGGATCTCAGAAGTGATAGGAAAGTATAATCAGGGAAGTATGAAGATCTGGAGAAGGCACGACTGAGAGCTACTGTGGCTTTCTGCTGCCCTGGAGCTAGGCCCTTTATACCTGGAAGACAATTAGCAGCTGGGACAACACTGAAGGATCCCTTCATAAGAGACCCTTGACAAGCAGGAGCCCAGGAATAAAGTATAAAAGCCCTTGTCAGACCTACCATTAAGTAAACCAAGGAAGGCAAAAAACTATCTTTGAAAATTCTTAAACTATAAGTCCTCAGGTATGTTTTTTCAGATTTGAGGGTACATTACTGCTGAACCCTGAAAAACCACAGCCAACATTTTAATGAGAAGGTTTCCATGATTTTAGTTCCTGTTTGCCTTAATGAAGTACATGTGGAAAATTCTTGTGAATTGTTTTTCAATCACATTTATGCATTGTATGGTTTGGACATAACAGGTCCTAGGGCTCATTGTGTGGAAGGACTGATTACCTATGACCTTCATCAGAGAATTAATCCCCTAAAGTGATCATAATTTTATGATGGCATTACTGAAAGATACCGGAAACAAGGAACTGGGGCCTAGTGGAAGAGAATAGATCATAGGGCGTGACCTAGGGGACTATATCTGGACCCAAGTCCCTTCCTCTTTGGCTCTTTGCTTCTTGACCACAATAAGGAGAGCATTTTTGCTATGTCATGTGATCCTGCTGCTATGAATCCAACCATAGCAATGGAACCCATGGACAGAAACCCCTGAAACCACGAGCTAAAATAACTTTCCTCATTTCAGTTGTTTTTCTCAGGTATTTGGTTATAGTAATGAAAACTGTCTAATATACGGTATGTACATGTGTTAAGTAACTTTTACTATTGGCACACAGAAATGGGATTTCTACATATTTATCTTATTTTTTGGCAACCTACTAAAATGTCTGTGATTCTAATATTTTCCTAGGTCCTTGAGTGTTTTCTATAAACAATTACATTGTTTACAAATGATAGTGCTTATTTTCAAATAATAATGCTTGTTTCCAATTTTTAGCCTTTATTTTCCCTTTATTTTTTCTAGCTGGGACTAGCATGGTAGAAATGACAGCAAGTTTTTCTTTTCCTTTTATGATCTGAAAAGAGACTTTCTTGAGTATGATTTTTGCTGTCACATTTTTAAAGCTATGTTTCAACCTTAGTATATTCTATTACTGGTTTTTAGAGGTTATTTTCTAAAATCCTACACTGACATTAACATTTTCCTGCATGGATTGACAAATTTACCTATTCCTCCTTCTGAATTAGATGAACAAAGATCTTTATCTTGACTATAATCATTAATGATAAAAAGAAATGTGCTCAGAAACAAACACACCACAATAATCATATGGATGGCTTTCTCTATCCAAAGCACAAATATTTCAGTCTTACATAGTATCTCTTACTCTAAGTACCCAAACCCCTTCTAGGTCTGGAGTTTATAAATTGTAAGCCCAAGGAAAACTTATCAAAATTCTCATGAGTAAACTCCAAGCTACCACTTCCAATGCAACCATGGCAACAAAAAAGAGACATATCTGCAATTGTGGGGAGCCAGGGAGTTCTAAGCCCAGGCCTGTCTGAACAAAGGCCATGACCCCAGGTCAAGCTCAGTTTTAATAGTTTGTGAAGAAGGAAGAGGCTCAGGGTTGAGTGACTGCGAGAATGGTAGGAACTACGTGAACCCTTTGTGCTGGGCTAGGTAAAAGGAACAATAGCACCTCTGCAATGTGCAGAGAGGTATGCAGAAAAAGAACTGGATTCCAGTACAAGTAGCATTTTTGTCTGGAGAAATCTGCATAACACAGTCTGAGGAAGCATCTTGTGTTTTGGGTCTGCTGCCTCAGCTCTGATGCTGACTTTTATCTGCCCTGGGAAATCACTGCTTCTTTTTTGAAGCTCCATCTTAGCAACAGGGCAGTGTCTCTAGGCTTACCTAACTCACACTTATTAGGAGGAAGCTTTAAGCAGGGCTGTACACAGACTTGTCAGTTTGCTTCAAAAGCTACACATCCAGGCCTTGACTAGACCCATTTGTATTGTTTACAGCCAATCCAAGGGGGTTAAGTATCTCCCTCACCAACTCTGTGTATATGAGTAAATGGGAACAGGGCAAAGCTGAGCCAAAACGGAGGCAAACTGTCTTTCAGGGGTAGCCACTTCGGTGGTGCTCCACATCATACCATAAAAACAAGGAATCTTGCTAGTAAACTATAAAAGGCTAATATAACCTTGGTATCTAAAGCAAACAAAAATAAAGAAACAAATAAAAATGCATTCACCCACATATAGGTGACTCCATAGAGACAGAAAGCGAACTACTGGTTTCCTGCAGCTGGAGGATAAAGACTGACTGCAAACGGGTATAGTGTTCCTTTGTAGAATGATGAAAATGCTATAAAATTAATTATGTAATGCTTGAGTAACAATACAGTAAAAACTACTGAGTTCTACATTGTTGTACCCCAAAAGGCTGCACCCCAAAATAAAATGAAAATTGTAAAAAGGCAAAAAGAATAAAAAGGCCAAGACATCTTGGAAGAAAAAGAAAAGAACGCTTTAATATTTAGGCTGGCATCCAGCGACACAGAGTGAGGATGGAATTTACACTGCTGTGTGTCTAGACTGAGATTTGGGGTGGTTTATAAAGGGAAAAACCGCAAAGGTTGGGGGAGCCACCTGTGCATTCCTGAGGAAACAGGACATCCTGTTGTTTGCCTAGGGTCAAAGTACAGAGGTTTCTGGCTAGTCTATTCCAGGGATACATTATGCATGCAGGCCGTGGGCATTAAGGGAGGAACACAATTCCTAGAGTCAGGAGAAACACCAAGTTCCATTTGGGACAATGGTTGCAGTTTAGGTCAAAGGGTGTGGCACATACAGAACAGAATGGTGGCACTTGAGTTAGATTACAACATACATATTAAGCAGATGACTGATATGATATATGGGTTAAACAGTAAGTTTGCTTTTAAAAGGTGTTGTCCAAATCACTGTCAATATAGATTAAAAATCATAACTAAAATATTTTTATTTATTTTTGGTTCAGTGCTAGAGGTTGAACCAAGGGCCTTGCACATGCTAAGCAAGAGCTATGCCTCAGCCTTAAAATATTTTAAAATATTATCCACAATATATAAAGAAAGATCATATATGAGGCTCAAAGTAACAGATTAAGATCAAGTATATGTCAAAGTCAGAATATCAATTAACTTACTCTACCCCATTAAGGAATTTATAGGGGAACCCTTATGTACTCTCTGTAGGTATTTGCATTCACAGTGAAAACACTGAAGATAGGAATTTAGGGAAGGAAACATGATCCTCACTAGAATTGCAATTTATAAAATTCTCCCCAAATTGATATATAGACTCACTGTAATTCCAATTAACATTTTGACAGTTTCTGAAAGCCAGAATACACTAATTAAAAACTTGGATGGATTGTCCTCTTATTTTTCTTTCCCTTCCCTTCTTTTCCTTACAGGCATAGGATAGTCAGGACCAAAAGCTACTAAGCCAATAAATTTGTATAAGTATATGCATATACACATGCATAAAGTCCAATTAACAAAATCCAAAATGGATAGCATACATAAGAAGCAATTCACAAACTATAGTGGAAGTGTTCTGCTTTGTTTTTTGTGCTGGGGATCAAACTCATGACCTGGCTCTTGTCAGTCAGGCATTTATGCCACTGAGCTAAACCCCTGGCCCCACAAACTATAAAATATAAATGACCAACAAACAAAAGAAAAATGTGAAATGCCATTACTAATTGGAAAAAAATAACCCTACGGATTAAATTCACAGCAAGACATCCTTTTATACCCTAGGGATTATGAAAAGCTGTAGAGCCCAACAGCATCATCTGTAGGCAACGGCACAGCGCTATGGAAACACTCACATGCTGCAATTTGGAGAACTATTTGGTATCATCTATGCAGTCTGAGTTGTGCATATTCTACGATATAGTCATTCCCTTCCCAAGTTTTATATTCTGAGAAGAAATTTACCAGAGACAGAATTGCAAATGTAATACTGAGATGGAATTGCAAATGTAACACCATTAATAACAATGCCAGAGCTTTGTAAATAAGGAGGATGAGGGATTGAAAAGAGGGATGAGGAATGAGGAAAAAAAACTGGAGCAAAGATTGATCATGTACAGATGCAAACTCCCTATGATGAATGTGATCACTGTGCATATTCTGTCCTTTTTTTTTGGGTGGGGGGGACAGGGATCAGACTCACGACTTCATGTTTGCCAGGCAGGTACTTATGCTGCTGAGCTAAATCCCCAGCCCTCATTGTGCATATTTAAATTGCATCAGTAAACTGAATTATTAAAAAAAAAAACCTTTGAAATTCTTTTTTGTAACTTGAGAGAGCATCTGTTTATTTTGCATTGTGTTAACCAGATGTTTACAAAGTTCATATTCTTCATTTTAACTTTAAATCCCCAGGCCACCTTTTATTTTGCGAGTCTTTTACAAGTTGGAGAAATGAGATAAATAGCAATTTTCTTTTCTAATCTAACCCTGCTTCCTATATCATCTTTCTGAACTCTGCTTGGAAATTATCTTACTTAGATCTTTTTACCAGAACCAGTTAAAATGACCCAACTGTTTACTAATCTTTTCACTTTATAGGAGAAGGGTTAGTTTCATTGATTTGAAGCTACTGCAGAGACAGTTTTTAGTAAGGTGCTACATATATTGTTTCAAAATAAAGATAAATTTTTAAAAATAAACAGCGCTTGCTGAGGTGGAGAAGGATAGCTACATTACCTAGAACACTGATCACAAAGAATTTTCTGAAGCATACCCTTATCTAAGACTAGAATTATGAGTTGAGTTCAGGCATATGGAATTAAAAAGATCAGCATTCTATGCACAGGAAATAAGCCTTCAGTGGAAACATCCCTGGTATGTTGGAGCAACGGAAAACAGAAGGTCAGATGGGAGAGCTGGTGTAAATGGCCCACTGCCCTTCAACTCTACACACTCTGGAAAACACAGGAAATCATGCTGCACTTGCCACATGCTGATAGGCACTTACTAAATGGTTAGGGTTTGTTAGGCTGATTAAAACCACACTGCTGGAGGTGACTAACAGGAAACGATTCCAGGTTGTGCCTGGATGAATATTATGAGATTAGTGAAGTTTGTCTTTGTGACTTCTCTTTCCTACTTTCTGCTTCTCCATTCAGTTTTACACCTCATCACGGAAGCTCTTTATTCTTTTCAGGCTGTGTGCTTTCCTTGGGCAGAGCTAGCTGCACCATCCAAAGATTAATCCACTATCCAGAAGGAGCTGAGCTGTGAGTCACTGCCTGAAACCCACAATATATGTGAGTTCATATGACAGTGCTCTACTTCCCTCACATTTGTCCTTCAAATGAGAACTCCAGGATAGAAAATGCCTGAGCTGTGTAATAGGTTTAGACTTTACAGCATTACTAGAGACAGTTCCCCTTCACCCAGGTATGACTCAGACACCCTAACTGAGCAATAGCCAAGAGAATGCTCCTGGTTGTTAAGACAGAGGAGAAAGATAGTTCAGAAAAGTAAAGCTGTTTCTCAGTCAGATCCACTCTTTTGAAAAATGCACGAAATGGGGATTAAACTATATGTTGTGCCAGTAATTTTTTTCTGCTTCCTACACTAGATGTCACTGTGCAGCTCAGTATTAAGTAGCCCAAGGAAGCTCTTTATAGAGAAATGGAAACTATAAAAAAAATTTAAAAATAAATAAAAATCAGGAGTCCTAACATGGCAGCATTCAAAATTCATGCAAACATTCTGTTTTAACTGGCTGACATTCAGCAAGGAGACAGCTCATTCCCTACACATGACTTACCACTAGTCTACCCTGCTGTAGCTAAGAAGTGTTAGTAACAACTTGAAATACACCTTTTCTGTCTTTTTTCCCATTTGCATACCTGTCAACCTGATAAAAAGTGAGCATTTGGGAAATGCAAATAGCCTACTCATGAAATTTAATGATGTACGCATATGCTCTATTTTGAAACCTTGAAAAAATACACCATTCCCTTGATGCTTAAAAAAAAAAGTCACCCTTGAAGACAATGGAGCTTGGAACAGAATTAGAGGCCTCCCACCCCCCTTTGTCTTTTCTTGCCTCCTGTCTTTTTTTTCCCACAGACCTCCAAGTCAGGAATATGTTTAATGTGTTTTCAATAGGTAGGGTGTCCAACTTTCTTGGTTTGTCCATGGCTGGGCTTGAGGGTAAACCACCAGGACTTGGTCAGTCTCATTAATATAAACACACAGAGAGAGGTTTGTTTGTATCACTACAACCATGACCACCTCTGCTTTGCTCATGCACAGAACCCTGAGTTCTTACACCTAAGAACCCAGCACCAGACAAGGAATGTTACACAGTCTACAGTGCTTTCTAAAGTCTATCTGGATGGTGCGTATGAGTGGCTGGTTGGCACTCAAATGGAAAAATACTCTCCAAAAGTAGAATTATTTGGCCATGTCCAAAGTGTGAACAAGAGTGACTACAGACAGGGAAGGACTTGAACAATTTTTACAGGTTGTACAGTAAGAAATTTCTATGCATTCTGCTAAAATAAATAAGGTGCTATTCTGGCAATAATAATGTCCCTGTATTAAACAAGAGGATTAAATTTTTCTTTAAAAAATGTAAAGGATTGATAGTATGTTTTTTTTTCTTTTTTGTGCTAGGAAAGGAAGTGAGGGCCTAACACTTGCTAGCAAAGCAATCTACAGCTGATATACATCCTCAGCCGGATGACAGCACTGGTCTAAGCTATCAACAATATGGTATGCACTGTAATCAGGGCTTTTGATAGCAAAGACACAAAGAAAGATATGTGAACCTGAAATAATAAGATCATTTTTCTGCAATGAAGAGCAAATCAACAACTGTCATATTTTTGTTTTAGGAGATTCTGATGATGCTATCTTTCATCTTTTTAATCTTTACAGCTACCTCATGAGGAATGTGCCCTCATCTCCACTTTATAGACATTTTCTGCCCATCTCTGCAGAACTCTGCACAGGCACTGTGGTGGAAGCCTCCCAACACAATTTTGACATCTATACAACAAGAAATGAAACAGTTCACCACCATTCCTTACTGTGTCTAGGCTACCAGCCAGGCGGTTCTCAGTCAGAATTAGGTCCCGCTCCAGAGTCATTCATTATCCTTAGGAGCTATTTACCTGAGAATGCCTGGAGGATCATACCAAATTAGGTAACAAAATTTTAATCTTTCACCTGAAAAGTATATTTTAAAAATTAGTTGAATAGAGTTCAAACTATAAAATGTTTTTTTTTTCAGATTTTACAAAGCAAAAGAAAATTAAAAAAAAAAACTATTATGTGAAAATCCCAACAAGAAACAAGAAAAGACACCAAATACAATTTACTAAACTATGTTCAATCATGTCAGAGAGGGAAGTTGGAGCACCCTGGTAACAGTTATTACTTCCAGAATTTTAACTGGCAATGGATGAACAGAATTACCAGAACTTTGCGCAGGCTGGGTCTCAGAGTTGGTCTTCTGCTCCCCACCAGTCTCCTGGAAGACAACCTGCCATTCTTCACAGCAGCAACAGGAAGTCAATACATCTGCTTTTCCCATACCACAGCCCCCCCACTTACCGTTTCTTTTGTCCTTGGATCTTTCTTCCTTGCATACAACTCTATGATCAGACCCAGGAAACACAGCTCTTGGAAAACCTAACATACAAACAAGGAGTTTATCAGTTCTTGGTCAGGACAAAGCTTCTTTCTTGTTCCAAATGTCGGCATTTGATAGCAGAAACCAAACATCATAATGATACTTCTTTCATTTCTTCGGTAAGAGAATGGACCTTCACTTATGCCCTCATCCTTATGTAGGAAGGGGATTCCTGAGACAGGAATAGAAAACACTGTATTAAAAAGGTGCAAAAGCTGGGCACGATGGCACACACCTGCAAGCTCAGCACTTGGGAGGCTGAAGCAGGAGGATGGTTGCAAGTTCAAGATCAGCTTGGCCTACAAAGTGAGCTCAAGGCCAGCATGAACTGCATACTGTGAGGCCCTATCTCAAAGACACAAAATAAATAGAATAAATAAATAAATAAATAAATAAATAAGTAAGGGCAAGAGAATCAAAGGGGAAAATAGTAATTTCATAATATAGCTCCTGCTATAAAACTACCACCTGCAGGTTACTGCTGCTGTGTCAGGAGTAAAATAAAGTTTACATCCCTGGGTAGCTGACAGTGCAGATCAGCACTTTGAAAACTGAAGCCAAGCATCATCACAGGGAGAGCCTAAGACAAAGAATCCTAAACCCCATTCCCAGACTGTGGGATTCAGTAGGCCGAGGGTAGGGCAGAGTCTCTGTAACCTGTGAGGTGAAATGCAAATCTGGCCATCATAAACACGAGGTCATGTATAGCAGTGGTGTGGAATGGAAGGAATGAGTACGCAGCTGAAGGCAGAGAGGAGAATCACTACTGATAGAGTGGGGGACACTGGGCAATGACATCAGTGACGCTGGAGCTCTATCTGAAGATTCCAAGAAAGGAGACAATGCCAAGTCCAGCACAGGGGCATGGAAGGAGAAGGGCATGTAAGTTACCAATCTGGGAAATGGCAGCAGAGCCCACTGGGGTCTTAGGGCTTGCAAAGTAGCTTTGTGAAACTGCCACGGGCAGGACTGAGATGGCTCCAGGATAGCTCACTTGAACCCAGAGTTGTTCTGTGTGTTAGCTGCTGAGAAGATCGAGAACAAGAACTGGCCCCACACACAGTTTGGACTTGTAAAAAAGAGGAAGTGGGTAGAGGCTTTTATTCATGGAGAATATAGAAAGCAGCTCAGTGTTTCTGGAAGCAATCAGAATTAGGGCAGAGGTCTCATGAACAGAGATCAGACTAGAGGAAAGCAGAGAGTAAAAGAATTCAAAAGATTCATGCCAGGGAATTCAATCTAGGTCCAAAATCAAGGGTCAGCATAGGTAGGGGTGGAAGGGGCACGACTAAGGGTGGGTAGTTGATGGAGGACACTGCCAGTATGTCAGCTCAACTTCTCAGCGTAGGCACCTAGGTGTCAAAGGCAGGGCTGCCACCGCTGCTGCTGCATCCACCACTCCCAGCTCATTTCATTTCCAAAAGTCCTTGCTTGACTGCATCCAGGATGCAGCCTGGCAGTACATTGAAATTAAAAACTGCTCTAATTACATGTTTAGGAAAGGCCATAGAAAAATATTATTTATTTTTGAAGGCAGACTCCAGTATTTCTGGAAGCTTGATGGTTAGAAGTGGGCCAACAGCTGTCAGTAGCGTTCTTTCATCTAGCAGGAGAATCAAATCTCATCTTGGGAAGAAGATTAAGTTTCTCATATTGGGAACACAAATGTCTTAATGAATCACTTGGATCTGCAAGGGGAAAGCTGAAATTCCATTCCTAACTAGAGGAAACAGTAGTGCAGCGAGGAGTTGAACATTTCCATAGAATAAGCTCATCACTATGGGCAAAGATGAGGCACCAGAAATCCACCTGAAGTTAACCATAGAGCAGGAAGAGGTCCCTCAATTCCCACTGGTGACAAGAAATAAAACCCTGGAAAATGGCAGTGGGCCAGGGAATGGAGAGAGTAAAGGTGGGCCAGATGAATTTGAGGATCCTTGATGCAGGGTATATGACATATGCACAGGTTATAATTCCCTTAGACCAGTTTCGGCCTTTAGTGCAAGTCTACCCAGAACACAGATGAGATGTAGTCTTAGACATACACAGTGTAAGAGTAGAGGGAGACACAGGAAGAGGTAGAGATAGGTATGTAGATGCAGGCAGAGCCGAACTGTAGCTGTAGCTGAAGGCATAGACACAGCCTTAAACTTAGGTGTACATGTAAGGTGAACATGGATGTAGATGTAGTTATGGATTTATCAGTATAGGTATTATTATGTTCCGAATGTATGTCCCTCTAAAGTTTGTATGTTGAAAACTTCATCCCCCTGGTGGGGGTCTTGGAAGGGGGGTGATGAAGTTTTGAATACAGTCCCTTATTAATTAATCAGTGACCTTGGAAAGAGACCCCAGAGAACTCCCTGCCCCTTTCATACTGTGGGGACACAGGGAGAAGGTGCCAACTCTCAACCAGGAAGCACCGCTACCAGACACTGAATCTGCCATGACTTGACTTTTGACTTCTAGCTTCCAGGCTATAAGCCCTTTAGTCCCATGGTGGCACACCTTTTAGAGATGAGTGCCCAAACCACAATCCAAAACTGACTTATTTACAGCAATGTGCCAACACAATTAAACTTGAATACTGAGATTTTAGTTTAGAAAAATCAACTCATATATCTTCTGTCTTGAAAGAAAAACATGCATGACACGGGTTCACCACCACTACCCTAGTGTATGTGATTCTGTTCATGGAGCCCAATTTACAATGTCAAAATACTGATGTCAAACATCTAAACTCTTCATGAGTCCACTGTTTTACTCAAAGATCCACTTCTGGAGTGCTTTTCAAGCTGTTATATTACTCTTCTGGCCCACGTAAAGTGAAGACGTTCAAAGTCAGCATTGTCATCTTCCCTCTGTGTGCTTCACTAACAAATAAGGTTTTATGTATCACAAATAAGAAGTAAATACTTACTTTAAAGCACAACACATGCCACAGTTAGTGTGGTCCCAATTCTGCCACCTGTAATCAGTCAAAATCTTCATTAAGTGTGGAAAGGATCTTCTATATAACTTTCTGAGAAAATTTAAATAAAAATCATTCAAAAGCATATTAAAATCAGGAATCCACACGTCATCAAGAGCACTAAGGCACACTGAAAACCAGGTAGCCCCAGCAACCAGTTATCATCCTACAATACCTGTGTTTATGCAGTACCCAGGCAGAAGGTTTTATAACCATTTTGGCCTATTAAATGATTCCACAATGATCTATCTTACTTTCTATTTATTTCAAAAGTGAATTTTGAATTTGCTGAGTGTATACACACACATAAAATGATGAATGCTATAGCATCGCTTTATAACATACAATCTCAGGCTACATGTTTACTTTCTACCTTTTATTGTCAGAGTAAACAGAATAATATTCAAGCTATGAGTTTCACATTTTAAGAAAATATAGACAACCCACATTTCTGGAATACAGTATAAGATTCATTCTCCATGCTTATTTTGATTAAGTCAATATGTAAAACTGATCATGTGAGTTCCTGGATGTCACTTATATTACTTTATTATTGCATGTTTCCCCAATTAACTCCAACAAAATTAAATGGGATGCTGAATTTACATGTCAAAAATTGGTACTTGCTATGGTACCAATGCTAAACTCTCCCCACATTTCTATGGTGACACTTAATTGCCAACGTGATACTGCTAAGAGGAGGAGCTAAAAGGGCTGGAGGAAAACACATCAGTCCCTCTGGCTTTCCTCATCCTGCTGCATGAAGCACCAGTTTTCTCCTCTCCAGCAGATGCAGAAGTGTGGTGCCGTGCTGAAAGCAAAGAGACCTACTCTTCCCCATGCGCTGAACTATAAACTCCTTAGTCTGGGACTTGCTTGCCTTCACAACTGTGAGAAACATACTTGTCTTTTTTTCAAATCACCCAATCTCAAGCATTTCATCATAGATAAACACAGAATTCTACTTAAAAAAACCGAAATGTACCAACAGAAGATTTATTTTCATTTGTGCTTTGCAAACAAGCCCTTCTTAGGCTTCTTGGCAGCATTCCGCTCTTCAATAGAAGTAAGCCCACAGAACACTTTATTTCCTTGACATGTAACCCTGTCCATAGGGCTGCTCTCAGCATAGCAACCTACTCCATCAGAATGCACAAGCAAAGAAAAAAGGAGCCAAAGTGAAGAGAAAGAGCAGGCTAACAGATGAAAATCATAGCCTTTTCACATCTGCAGGGGACACCCCATCACATTTTGCTCTATTCAGACAGAAGCAGGTGTAAGAGTTAATTTTGATTGCTAAACTGACTGAACTGCAAGAGTGCTAACCTCATCAATGGATTAGCCCACTGATGAGTGCAGGAATGAACGGGCCATTAAGAGATAGGACCTAGTTGAAGGAAGTGATCATGGGAGGTGTAACTTTAAAGGGTATTTCTTTTCTTACACACTCTACCCTCTTCCTGGCAGCCTCCGCCATGGCCTTCTGCCACATTGTGTCTGCCTCACCACAGGCCTAGAAGGAATGGTATCAAGTGAGCTTGTATTGAAACCAAGAGCCAAAATAAAATTTTCATCTTTTAAGTTGCTTAGCAAATGTAATTTGTCATAGCAGCTAAAAGGTGACTAACGCACTAGGTGTGAGCAATACTCAGAAAAGATTACACAAGTGTATTCACTGACCAAGAAGGCGAAAAGATTCCCTTCCACTAAACCTTAGACCAGCTGCTTTTTCACTATAGACTCCAGATCTTTTTGTTTTGTTTTGTTTTTGAGACAAGGTCTCCTTATGCAGTTCAGGCTGACCTTGGGCTCCCTTTGTAGCCCAGGCTGGTCTTGAACTTGCAACAATCCTCCTGCCTCAGCTGCCTAAGTTCTGGGATTAAAGGCTTCATGCCACCAGGTCTTTCTTTCTTAGAACATTTTATTTTACAAATTATACTTGGCAGTTCTACCTGTTCCATAGAGGTGGAAGTTTTCTTCCACTTCTTGCAAGGTTTACATCTCTGGAATGTTTTCCTCAATATTTAGGAGCTCGCTCTTTGAAATGTACCAGGAATGATGAGATGCCTATATCTCTGGATTAGGTGGGAACTGCTACCAATAAGTAAATACAGAGGGGCCCCCCACCACATGAGAATGTCTTCTAATTATTTTCTACTAGCACTTTTTCAGTATCTAAGGTTTCTCCTATTACTTGTTTCAGGAGAGCTTTTTTCAGCGACTTTCATATTGCAATAGTCTTCACGCTTATTGAAAAATTCTCGGATAAGGTTTTATTATTTGTAAGTATAGGGGACAAATTGTCTTTTACAGTATCAAGAGTTTTGGATTGCAGAAGGTCATCTTAGTTGGCTGTCTCTCACACTTATGTGTATGTGTCTCCATAATAAGCCTGTATGTAGATCACTAAAATGCCAATTCTTTCCAGCTGATACTCATTAAAGCAACATTCTTAACATTCTAATATTGTAAACACATTGTGAGTGTATTTCAAACAGTTAGTGCTGGTTGGATGACCCAGGACTCAAGGACCTACAGAATCATACAGAAAAATCCCATTTGGTCCAACCTGGCCATCATCTGTGAAGCAGTACCCACTCCAAGAGAGATAAAGATGACTTTCCCATTGGTAACCAGTAATCTGTGCCCTATTAGACCCAGGATCATCTTGGCATCAATTATTAACAGTAGCCAAATGAAAACAAACATAATTTAGGGGAGGAAAGAAAACAAAAAAACTCATCTCCTCCACTGAGTCTTTGCTTCAGTGCACTCAGACTTGACGTTAACATCTTAATAGCTCTGATGGAATCACTTAGGAACCTGCTCCATGTAAATAGAGAAAATGCTAATGAGGAGAAAATGTGGGTGATTAATAAATGTGATTGAAATGAAACGACCTTTACTTAGTCACTGGGTAATTAAAGTAATCAACAGAGACCCAGCTGTGATGAGAAATGTCATAGAATAGAGCAAATGCAATTAGCTATCATCTTTGTTAGGGGGAAAAAGCATTTGATATGTTTTATGGAAAAAGAGGTACTTTTTAAAATGACTTTTTGAGTGGGTACAAAGTTTTTCAAGGCTGCCTGTGAAATGTTGCTGTTTGAGACAGTGGCAGCTATACGAATACACCCCTACTGAAAAATGCAGTCCCTGTTGAGTAATAAAGTAGGATGCAAAGAAGGTATGTGTCCTTAGATAGCCTTTCTCTTGGTGTACAACATCAATCAAAAAGCAGCAGCTCAACGACACCAGATAGGGGAAAAAGAGATGGAGAATATATTGTCCCAAAAAAAGTCTTTGTTCTCTTTCTGTTGGCAGGAAAACAAGCAACCCCGTCCAAAAAGCAGGAGAAAAAATCAATCGACATTTGAGGGTCAGCAGTAAAGCTGTTCTATATTAGATTGTCCAGGGACATTTGTACACTACTGCCTTTATTCCACTGGATTAATAAATGTAATGAAACTCATTGTATTGCCAAACTTCCTTTCTGTACTTTTTTTTTTCTTTTTTTTTGTACTGGGATCAAACTCATGACCTTGCATTTGCCAAGCAGGCAATTATGCCACTGAGCTAAACCCCCAGCCCTCCTTTCTGCACTCCTTTTGTCAAAAAGTACCGACTGTTCCAATTCCGAACACTGACCCCACTGTAGACAAGGGAATTTCAATAGTCTATTTGAGACAGTGTCTAGGGGACAAATCCAAGCATTTCTCTCTCTCCATCTCTCCCTCCCTCTCTCTCTTTCTCCTTCCCTCTCTAAAAGCTTTGTCAGTTTACTTAGTCCCAACATGTATTGGTACCCTAATTATGTTGTTAATATGCCTGGTTAATATGCTCTATTTCCAGAACAATTAAGGATATTTGCTAATATATAAGATTGCTAATATTTACACAGAACTCATTGTTTGGCAGACCCTTAGTAGCTAAAGAAAGTGATGTTAGCCTTTCAGAATATTGTTGCTCAGTCAATGTACTGAGCATAATAATAGTAGTATTTCCTAAGTAAGTTACCCTATTCAATAGGTTAATACATGCAAAATATTTACTGACTACTATAATGACTTCTATAAACATGTTAGGTATTTTTCTGATGCTTTTGCCCTATAACATAAAATGTAGGCCAAAAGAAAAAAATATAAAATAAAAACATATAAATGTTGCATTTTTATCATTACATTGATTATCATACTGTACAGATGATGATCCTAACTAAGGATGATTCCACTTAGTAGTTTTCAACTTCTGTGATGATCAAAAGTCAAAACATATTCAGTGGAAATCATTCTTTGAACTTTGAGCTTTCCTGAACTCACATTTTACAGATCAATAACAGTGCCTTTAAGCTTTCTGGGAGTTATATCAAAACAGAATGCAGTACAAATCTCTCTCCCAGTTTGTAGAATAAAAGGAAGATTGTCCTTCATCCTTGCTTGGAAATAATGTCAGAGGAACCTACTGTGTGAAATTCTCTATCAGTGAGGTCAAATGGCCTAGTGAGCAGTGACTTTGACAGTAAGTTTGCAACCCACCCCCGAAAAGAACCTAAAGACATTTTTTTCTGTGTCCTATTAATGTGACAGTGAGACACTGCATTATATTTCAACTACTGTTAAGGTAAAGCAAAACTCTATGAGAGCTACATGACTCAGGGATGGTTGTCTATGGAACTAAACTGACTAGACACAGAAAATGAGCCATGGCACAGAAGAAAGGGACAGATAATTAAAACTCACCAGTCAGATTAGTGTTCTGCTTTTCTGGCAACGGCCTTCTGAAAAGACTAGGTCATATCATGTACACAGTGAAAATAACAAATGAACCATGATTAAGAAGTCTAGAAAGTCCCATATTTGAGCTGTCCATTTTGTGGTGTTTGTAAAGTGAATTTAACAAATATGTATGGTCCCAGTGTGAAATCATAAAAATGGTAGCCCAATTTTTGCCCTCAGGTGTCAAACAGGAGGAAAAACTGGTGTAAGAAAATGATACAGACTCCCAAGGGAAAGCAAAAATCGGTTTGAAATGTTCTAATTCAAACCTGATATGGGGCCTGTGATGCAGAAGGTTGCCTATTATTAAATGAAATATTTATGGTAACAATGTAAATAATTTTTTGAGTAGTCAGACATAAAACAAATCTCCAAGCAGATTGGGCATGTTTAATTCATGGCCCCAAGAGCAATCGCGAGTCTCCTTGGGCTATGACATCACTGTCAGAAGAACACATACAGGTGCTCCTTGATTTACGATGAGAATATGTCCTGAAAAACCCATCATTAATTTAAAATGAACTGAGTGCTGGGTACAGTGGTGTATGCCTGTGATCCCAGCAATCTATGTGGCTGAGGGAAAAGGATGGCCAATTTTGAGACTTGCTTGGGAAACATAGTGACTTGGGGAGATTCTGTTTCAAAATAGAAAATAAGAAAAGGGCTAAAGATGTACCTTAGTGAAGGCTCTGGCTTCAATTCCTAGTTGTCCTTCCTAACCACCACTCACCCAAATGCACTTAACACACACCTACCCCACTAAGCATCATGGTTGAGCAAAACAGATGATTTATAGAGTTAGCTGCCTATGAGAGTGATTATATGTTTGACTGGGGAGCTGCAGACTGCTGCTGGCCTGCACAGTGAGAGAATCATACTATATACTAGTTCAGGAAAAGATCAAAATTCAAAGCTGGGTATAAGGGCACAAACCTGAGGCAGCAGGATCCTAAATTCAAGTCCAGCCTGTGTTACATAACAAGTTTAAGGCTGACTTGGACTACATATTGAGGCCCTATCTCAAAAAACTAAAACAAAAAGTATTTTTAATTCAGTGTATAGTTTCTACTGACTATATATTTCTTTCACACCATCATTTAGTTCCAGGATCCTAAACTGAATTAAGATTGAGTTGAGACAGGAGCATCACTGTTGGAGGTATCCAGTATAATCAAAACTGAATGTTCAAAATTTACAAATATATATTACAATGAGATCCACATTGCCACTAACAACCTCAAAATCCTCCTCCTCCTCATTTTGAACACATTTATCCCTCTTGCCAATTGCTGGGTCTTTAGTTGTGCTGTTTTGGTTGCCTCAGTATTCTGAGCTGAGTCGAAATGTTTCCTGTCTTGGTCATTTTGATTTTGGAGAGGGGCCAGAAGTTTCATGATGGCAGTCCCAGTGACCAAGGTGGATGAGGACACGTATGTTTTCATAAGCCTGTCTTTCCACTGGATGTCACTCGGTAGCAGCAGTCACCAAATTTTTGGTCACACCTTGTAAAGACATTCTGGAAAGAGGACTTCCAGAAATGTTTCAGAAAGTAGAAAGAACAATGGGATAAGGCTGTCCAAAATAAGGGGAGTATTTTTAGGGTTATGGCTAATGGTAATGTGTCCTTTATTGTGATGCTATTTTAAAAATTTAAATATTCACTGTGTATTTTGACCACTGTATATTTTGATCACCTATTGAAACAAGTTTGGCACTCATGCTGTCCTATCTAGCTGTGTTGTCTTGAAGAAGATATTAATGTCTTGAGCTGAGTTTTCCCATCTGGGATACTGCAAGAAACTCTTGCTCTTCTGGGACCTTTGACTGCCTAAGATTACTCAAAATGCTATATTTCCTCTTGTGTCCTTGGGTGATTTATCCGAACTTAGTGAAGGTGAAGGGATGGTAAGATTCATTTATTTCAACTAAAGTCATAATACGTTTTCATTCAATAATTTCCTGGTTTTTGTAAAAAAAAATAACAAAAATCATTTAATTCCATATTCAAAGGCAGTTGTGTTTCCTGAGGTGACCTCTGTCTGCCTCCAACATGTGTGAAGGTCTCGGTGTCCTCATGGACACCAGCTAGAGACACTGGTCCATGATATTCCACATGCTTATTCTCCTGTCAGACTGACACTGGACTTCACATAGGCTCTGAGTCTAGAAGTCTCAGTTTTAAGGGTGAACCCTTGAAAGCAAAACTTGAAAATGTCTCATCTTTGTTATGGTCTTTGTACTTTGAACCAAATAGATTTTCCTACCTGTTAAATTTTCAACAGAATATTTTTTATTTGCTGGTGGCAGTAGTAGTGCTTTTTATGTGTGCATGTGTGTACATGTATATGCACTAACTGTCATTAACAATACAAAAAAGTGAATGAAGCGGTCTTTTTCTAGTTAGCTGATCATTTTGGAAACACAAATGGAGTCAAGATCCCAAGTCGGTTTTAACTTGCTTGTGCTAATCATGCCAATCAAACCCATGTGGACTTGGTAAGATTGGAATTATCTGTATTTCTTCTCTTAGCTTGAAATAATTGCAAAAATATTTAACTACAGAGGCATATGTCATTGTTCCAGAATCTTTTGATGCCCCTAAATCCTTTTCATCACATTTAATTGTACCAAAGGTACTCAGGCCAGCAGAAATACTGCAAAGAATACCCTCAGGATAGAAAGTTAGAGTCAGGCTATCTTCCGAAACAAAATGATTGTTCTATTTTCACTCTTCTCATTTTGGCTTATATTTCTCCTCCTTTTTTAGTTTTATACTTTTAGCTGCCTGTCAACATTTTATTTCTCTCTTCTGTTGAGAAGTTAGATGTTTTCATTTTCTGCAGTCTGGTGTCTGCTTTGTATATTTTTAACTCTTGGTCTTTTAATAGTCCTTCCTCCCTCTGTCCCATTCTTGTCTGTAAAGCCCTCTTTTCCTTTCTTGTTTGATGTGTTGAATTCATCACAGTTATTTATTTATTTATTTATTTTTATTTTAAAGGTAATAGAAGCACAACAGAACAAGACAGAACAAAGTCAACTGAGACAGTGCAGTGAATTTGGTACAGAACTTCACAGCAGGTTACCAGGATAACAGTAATAGGTACCATAGTATATCTCATTATCTTCACAATAGCTGTCTAGTCAGGTATAGCACAGTCAAACCAAAGACAGAAGATTATAAAATCAATCGAAAGAGAATATTGAATAGAGTAAAGCAATTAATCATAATGAAACAAAAGTGAAAACAACACTTGCTTTCAAAGAGAAGATAGAGGAGACCACCCATATTTGCTATATTGCATACAGTCATCCTGCCAAAAGATGCTTAGACCTCTGTCTCCATTTGCTAATGGGGGGGATGTTTGATTCCAAGCCTGCACACTGGTAGGCTCACAGGAGACACTACTGGATCTCTTCCTGGCTCACGCTGGAGGAAGGCCCTTACCAAGAGGACATGGGGCAAATTGCTTCTTTGTGCTGCCTCCTGGGTTCCACCATGGCCGTCATCATAGTTATTTAAATACTTACATGACATCCACAGAGTGAGTCTAAGAGGTCAGATGCAGAATTAGGATGCCATGAGCTGCAGCCTTAACCATGAGAACAGCCCTCCTGTAGCAAACACAAAGAAAGGCTATGCTAATTTTAACAAAGATAGAATGAATAGCTGAATGAAAACACAGACAGTGGGGCACAGGCTAGGAATGTAGCACATAGAAAAAATATCATCCTGGCCAATCCATATATGTATCTAAATTTATGCATTCAGTATGCAAGCAATAAACTATGACATATTTGGTCAATTCGCCCTTACTATGAGACAGCAGAAGCCATGTGGACCTCAGGAGGAGAAACGAAAAGCCATTTCACCCTTCTGGTGAGCCAGCAGAAGCCATACAGGTCCCAGGAGAAGAAACAAGAAGCCAATTCGCCCTTCCTGTGAGCTGACTGGCACATGGGCTAGGAGATGAGAACACTGCCAGTCCCCCATAAGCAACTGTCTGATTCAGAGGAACACTGCCTGAGTTGTTAGCAACTGAGATACAAAAACAACATATTGCTTGTATTATCTGATTAAATTTGCAGGCCTAAAGCCAGTAGTCTGAGTATCTATTAAGAGGATAACAATATGCAATATAGCAACTATGGGGGATTTCCTTCTGTCTTGTTTTTGAAATCCAATATTGTTCTGCTTTGTTTTGTTCCATTTTATTGAATGTATTGTTTTGTTTATTGAATGTTTTGATTATTCCATTTTGTTTTATTATATCTGATGGTATGGCAGCAATTCTGAAAATAACGAGAGGCATTATGGTAGTCATTGTTGATTTCCTATTATCATATTTTGAAGTTCTGTATCACTTTCACTGTTTTGTTGTGATTGTTTTATTTTGTTTGGTTTTATTCTTTTTAAAATATATATATATTTTTTTGTCTTTTTGAGACAGGGTCTTGCTAAGCAGTTCAGGCTGGCCTTGGGCTTTTTGCCCAGGCTGGTCTCAAACTTGCAAACGATTCTCCTGCCTCAGCCTCCCAAGTGCTGGGATTATAGTAGTGAGCCACCACACCCAACTTAAAATAAAATTTAAAAAAATAAACAATGAGATACCCAACTGAACTGGAATTTCTAATGCTAACTACTAAACTCTTTCATGGTATGAATTTTCATGCCATGTTAGAGTTTCTGGAAGAATATAAATATAAATGCATATTTATTAGGTATACTCACAAGATTGGAGGCAGGAGAGTTCACAATAGCTGTCTGTGGGTTTGGAGATGGTAGAATCCACAAAGGCCATCTGTGCGCTAGAGAGTTGAAGGAGACAGTAGCTGTTCAGCCAAGAAGATGAACACTGTAGAATAAGAAGGAGCAAGGAAGCAGTACCAGTCCAAAGGCCAAAACCCACTGAAGGGTCACTGGTGCAAGTTTGCATAGAAGCACGGAGAAACTGCAGACATGGACACAGATGTCCAAAGGCAAAGGCAGCAAAGGATACAAACTCAGGAAAACCAGAGCTCTTCAAAACAAGCATACTTCCCTCCAAATTGTAAATAAATTCATGTTTCTACTTGTACTGACTTTCTTGCTCTTGATGGTAAGCAGGCAAATGAATCCATACTGAATGCAGGGGCAGATTCAGGCCTCTGACTAGGTTTCCAGTAATGCTGCCATCAAGCAACTTTTCACAGCAATCCACAGATGCCTGACTGAGGAGGAAAAACGAAAGAAGTGGTAACTTATGTAAATAAATCATGAGATGTTTTGTCATGTAGCAACACTGTCATAATGACTAGCTGATACAACTGCATCACATTCGAAGTTTTCAGTAAACAGTCTTGGCTATATGAGGCTTCCAGGACAAAAATCCTTCGTTTCCCTGGCACAGTAAAGAATTATAATTACACTTATACTTCTGACATCCTTTATACACAAATAACAATTACTCCATGTTCTATAAACTCTTGGATTTTAGAAAATCTAGTTACATGCAAAGAGTTTCAAAGGAGTTTGAAACAATGTATCTTTCCTCCATTTTTATTAGTACCTGTGTGCACTATGTAATGTTTGCATTCCCTTGTGGAGTTAGTACATGTACATGACATATCTTGATTTCCTTTTTATCCTCCTTTCCTTCCCTTCCTTTTCTCCCTCCCTCCCCCATCTCTTGATCTCCTTTCCATTTGAGAAAGACCTTTGTATTTGTATTTTCACCCAAGTTTCTTCCAAGGACTGAGCTGATTATTCAAACATGACTCCAAAGATAATTTGAATTGACCACACTACACAGGTTTTATTCATTTTGCCAGAGATAGGCATGAAGAAGCCAATTATGCAAGTCTGATTACAATGAATGACTTGGATTTTCTGTTTGAACCAGGGTTACAATGACCAAAATTTCCAGTATATCTCTTGCCAGTATGTTTTCCTCTGCAATGTGTATATCACTGCAGTTAACTGATGACGGTAATATAGATTTCACATCATTAGATATGTAAGAAATGAAAAATATACCTATTTTCTACCAAGTTTGCATTTGTGGGGTGTGGTCAGAGAAGGAAGTTGGAGATTCAAATGTAGAACAGCAACCATCTTTGACACTCAGGGACAATCGTGGTTCAATTGTCCCATTTAGCATTTCCAATCACTTGATGATCAATGTGATTTGACTTGAGGATCAAATTGTATGAGCAAAGAGTTTTAATCACTTTTTGTAGATTTTAACTATTTACTCTCCACCCCAGGATGCAGAGAGTAACTTTAAAAAAAATTTTTTTTTTGGAGTACTGGGGATTGAACTGAACCAAGGGCCTTCCCTGTGAGCTACATGTCCCCTCCCCTCCTATTTATAAATTTGATAAAAGGTCTTGCCAGATTTCTAAACTATCCAGGTTGGGCTTGAACTTGTAAACCTCTTGCCCCAGTCTCCCTGAATGCTGGGATTATAAACATGCACCATCACATCCAGCTTAATTATTTTAGAAGAAAAATCTCTATAAAATATTTTAAGGTACTTCCATGCACAGACAATTTAGTCAGCAAGGGACTGGCTATAAAATATGCATATTTTTCTCATAGTTGAATAGAATTTTTACTTGCAAAAGAACACTCAAGCCAAAAATATTCAATATAAAGATCTCAGCTTCCTCAGAATTGTGATTTTAATTGCTAAAATGAATGCTCAGGCTGATTTAGCACCAGAAACATAATTGACCATAATTTTTTTTTGTTTTTACAGTCATCCTTGCAATGCTGAATATAGTTTAAGAGCTATGTTGAATTGTGTCTCCCCAAAGGATGTTAAAAATTTACTCCTTAGTACATGTAAATGTGACCATACTTGGAAACAGGGTTTTTGCAACAGTTCACAAATGAGGGCCCATAAATGAAGTCATTAGGGTGGGTCCTAACCCAGTGATTGGTTTCCTTATAAAAAGGGGAAATTTTAGTACACATACAGATATATAGAGAAGGAAAATGATGTAATGTCATAAGGAGAATTCCACCTGCAAACCAAGGCTTCTCTGAGGATATCGGGAACTATGAGAGAAGCATGGAACATATCTTTACTGCTCTCGGCAGGAATCAGCTCTGCCCACAATAATCTGACCTCAAGAAACACGAAAAGATTTCTCTTGTGCAAGTCACACAATTTGTGGCACTTTTTAATGGTAGTCCTAGGCATCTAAAACAGATATCATACATGTTTCCTCTGCTACACTGCAGATGAGGAGCTGTTGACTGTAATCTTCAGATTAAAATAGGTCTAAGAGTTACTCTCAAAACATGCATTACTTTGTTCTTCCATGCATGAGTGTCACCACATAGTCACTAACTGTGCAGCAGCCTGAGGTTCTCTACCTGTTAAAGCATAATGTCTTTTTTTTTACATTAAAATTCCTCCAAGTAGTTCAAAATCTAAAAACAAAAATTCAGCATTGAAAAAGGTAACACTCAATGCATGTTTATTTATAATTTTTGCAAATATAAAATATTTAGTATTTGAACATTTGCCAAGTATTAGGGACATAGTCCAAACCAAACTAATAGCTACTTTCAGTGTTACTGGATTATTAGTTTAGATAGCTCTAATGGTTTCAGATTTTCAGTGATGGTATAAATAATTTCAAATCACTAGGACAGCTCTCTTAGAGAAACAGCATTTTTAGCCCCTTTTTCATGAATCTGACAGCTGCAGAGTGCCTCTCTCACTGTTCATCTGTGCTTTCCTTTTTCCCTTGTCAAAAGCTGCCCTCAGCAATGCCTCTACAGTGGTTCCCACCAAATGTGAATATGTTTAAGTCAACCTGTTACTTCTGTCAGGACCAGCCTGCAGCTGTGTCTATAAAGTTTTACTGTAACATTACCAAAGTACACATTCTCCGCAAGGATGCACAGCTGCCTTGGAGTTACCTTAGCAAAGCTGAATAGCTTTTAAGAGGGTCTGTGGTCTGAAAAATATTCTTTGATGATTTATAGAAAACATTTTGCCAACTTCTTTTTTAAGGTTTCTCTCTCAGTGAAGGTAAAAAACCTCAAAATATTTGCCACATAATGTTTATATTTTATTTGAGCTCTACAGAATGGAAATAGAATAAACGCCATGGGTGTGTTTGTGTGTGTTGTCAACAGACACAGATATCACATCACAATAAGCCCAGGTATGTGAAATGGGTTGTGAGACCTCATTTCAATAGCTGCATTTGTACATGAGTCACACAGTGTGTGTATATCAAAGTTTAGTGCTACACCACCCCTCAAAAGGTCACATGTGGAAGGCTTGCTTCCCAGTCTTGTGGTGTTCGGAGCAAGGCCTTTCGAAGGTTGTGAGGGCCCTGGCCTCATCAGCAGTTTAATCCTTTGATAGATCTGTAGCTGAACAGGCTATTGGAAGGTAGTGGAATCTAGAGGAGTGAGGTTTAGTAGAAGGAAGTGAAGTACTGGGGCCATGCCCGTGAAGGGTATATTTTGTCCATAATGACTTCCTCTCTTTTTTTCAGCCTCCTTGCTGCCATTAGGTGCAAAGCTTCACCGTCCTACATACTCCCCATCAAGAAGTTTCTGCTACTCCACAGGCCCAGGAACGATGGAGCCAATTGAACATAGAAACCTCTGAAACCATGAGCCACAATGAAACATTCATCTTTTATTTATCACAGATATCTTACCACAGTGAAAGAAAGCTAACACAATGTATGTGTGCATATTTAATAACTGTATATCTCCATACAAACATCTGTTCATCTTAGGTTTTATTCATTTTTTGTTCTCAAAATCAGAGCAACTGATTTGTTTCAGGATATGCAAAACACAAGTTTACTCCCAACTCCTATGTGGAAATGTTTTTATAATAATAACTAAAAGCTTTGTTTTCGAAGGTAGTGCTTAACTGATTTGGTTGTTAGCAGGTGTCAGCTTCCTGAGTCATACTACCAAAACTGTTATTGTTCGCTAAGCAGTGATCTGGAGTAAGGCATCTTTATATCCACACGGATGAGTCAAAGTGTTATCAATAAGATGGATTTGGTCCATGGTTTCCAATTAATCTTTCTGTTCTCCAACTTCAGCAGCTGTTCCTGCCTCTAGGATGATGGAGATACAATGCCTTTTACATAACCAAAGTAATGTGTTATTAGTGCTTTTCACACTTACTTTATTGTTCCTGATGATTCACCATCTGATTATCCTGTCTGATTTATGCGCCTGCCACTCTGGCTATTACCTTTCTGCTGCTTACTCATAGGGCAACTATAAAGGGAAACAAATAAAAAAGAAAATCATCCTAAATGTCTCCATTACTAAACTTGTAGGGACATTGTGGACTCTTCGCATATTCAAAAGATGCTTTCTAGCTACTTTCTCCAGTCCTGTGAGATTTGGAACAATCCCAGTGCAAAGTGTAAAATTCCTAATAAGGGAATGGAAAACTTCCTGAGACAGATTCTGAGGATGACTAGGTGGGCTCACTCTCAGTAGCCTGATGTGTCAAAACACGTGCGACAAATAAATATACATTAATGATCGGATGTCTAAGGTTGACTTGCAGCCAAATGCGATCCGCTCATTCATTCTGTGAAGATTTATTATATGTCCACTATGTGCCTGGCACTGTTCTGAGATCTCAGAATGCAGCTGCCAATACTGCAGCAACATATCTCTGCCCAGGGGAACTTCTTTCTACTGAGCTGATTTTGCTGATGTGTCTTATCCACAATAAAGCGAAGTCAGGAATATCAGATTACTGCTTACTAAATTGCTTTCTGTAGGTATCAGAGAATTGCTGGTCTATTCACTGGGACGTCAATATATACTTTTTTTGTGTCAGTCTTTTAAAAAACATTTTACCAATACTTCCTTATTATCTAAGCATTTTTCCCCAGGTAATTCAAAGTCATATTGCTAGCCTAACTCTCAACTTTTAACAAAGTCAATTTCCCTACTCATGTAAGAAATATCTATGGAGCAGGGTTTCAAGAAATATTTATTGGCTTGTTGGCTTATGGCTGCATAACATTCACCCCCAAGATACTGTGTCTTAAAACAACAACACTCATTTATTTGGACAGGGCTCAGTTTTGATGACCTACCTCCTTTCCCCATAGTATCAGATGGAGAAACTCCATCAGAGGCTGTAGAATCCATTCACTGGCACAAGTTGGTGCTACTGTGGTCTGCAAACTTAGCAGGGGCTGTTGGTCTGGGGCCTCAGTTTATCTCTCCTTTAGCCTCTCCATGGAACTGGCTGGGCTTCTTCAGAACACAGTGGCTGGATCTCAAAGAGAAGCATTTCTGATAAAAAGAAGTGAAAAGGTCTGTCTCTTAAGACTTGGGCACGGAAAATGTCATAGAATTAGTTCTGCTGTATTTTACTGATCCAGGCAGCCAGGGAACTAACACAAGATCAATGGGAGAAGAAAGAAGCCCTGCTTTACAATGGAAGAAGTGTCTGGGAATTTGAGACCTTCTGCATGCCACGTATTATGGGAGGTATTAGAGGGGCACAGATGAGTAAGATATAGCCAGGAACGCACAAGGGCTCAGAGCCCAGCAGAAGAACTGAGCTAGCGGAGAGTTGGTTAATCTCTGTGTTCTGTGCAATAGGTTAATTTAGAGAAAAAGGATTATGGTAATACAAGGGGAACTTGAGATCTATTTTATAAGCAGAAGTTTAGGAAGCAAAAACAAAACATATGAAAGTAAATTGGCAAACAATAAAGTAGCAAAAAGAGCTGGGTGGAGTGGTATATGCCTGTAATCCCAGCTCTTTGGGAGGCTGAAGCAGGAGAACCACAACTTTGAACTCAGCTTGAGAAAATTAGTGACTTGGCAAGACTCCATCTCAAAATAAAAAATAAAAGATAGGGGGACATAGCTAGTAAAAAGGCCCTGGTTTCAATTCTGAGTAGTACAAAACAAACAAAACAACCAAGAATGACCAAAAAACCCCCCAAAAAGCTGAACCCAGCTTTAATGTTGACACAGTTGCTAATAGGGCAATCCCCATTCAACTATATATAGCATCCAGTTTCCAGAGTCCATTCTCCTGTCATCAAGTATCAAATGGCACACCCCAGCAAATATGGACTGGGCCAGAATAGTCAGCATTGCATTCTTTCGAGTACCTTAGTTTGTTCTCCATCCCTCTCCCTCCTCCACTTCTTGAGTTTTTGACTTCTGTCTCAGAGTTCTACCCAGCTTCCTGACCAAAGACAAATCTGTTCCTAAGCTGTCTATATGAGGCTTGATATAAGAGCTTGCTTCCCAGGAATTCTTCTTGCCAGATTGGCAGTTTCCTTAGCTGTACGCTGTAAATCACATCACAAGTAGCTTAGCTAAACACATTGACCCTACACTCAAACCACAAGTAGAATTCATGCCTCAGGAAACGGACTGCAAACCTTAAGGACTCACTCAAAATGGTAAATATGATGGTTTTATGCAGAGACAGATTCAGACCTACACATCACTCTAAAGTTAGTGAACCCACACTATACAAGAATTAGAAGATTAAGACTAATATTTTAGGTCTAGGAACCATAATATCAGCTTATAATTTGCCTCGAAATTGGGGGGAAATTAAAAAAACATTTACTCTACTTGCTCTAAATCCTTTAGAATGTACACTCAAATTTAACTTCCTGTTTCAGTTTAGCTTAACATAATTTATCTATTTTAGATGATGCATTAGTCACTTTCCTCCTTGCTTGCTGGCACACAATACCCTATGAACACAACTGAAAGGAAGAGAAGTGTAAGGTTTATTTTGGGAGAGAAGGGGAATGAGAGAGAGAGAGAGAGAGAGAGAAGAGAAGAGGAGAGGAGAGGAGAGGAGAGGAGAGGAGAGGAGAGGAGAGGAGAGAAGAGAAGAGAAGAGAAGAGAAGAGAAGAGAAGAGAAGAGAAGAGAAGAGAAGGGAAGGGAAGAGAAGAGAGAAAGCAGTCATTTTAGAGAATCAGAAAAATGTAGAACTATGAAATGGTTCTGAAGATAATACAGTAATAATTTTATTCAAATGAAACAAGAATATAATTTTTTTCAAAAAGCTTCCCTACAAATCAAAGTTAATGTTATTCAAGGACTTTTTTTCCAATACCCATCAATTCCCACAATTTTTACCATCCCATAAACAAAGTTCTTGCCACCAAGATATTCTTAAATAACTAAGAGGAAAAGTTTCAAGGCCTCTGAAGTAAATGAAAGGACAAAGTAACTTTCAGATGAATCCATTCTTGCAGAATTAGAAAACTCTGCAGTCCATGCCTCTATGCTTCACCAAAGAAGCAAACACAACCATCACGATAGGTTGTACATGCCCGCCCCCCACTTAAATGGTTCAATGTAGCTTATTCCAGAGAGCTTTTAAAAACAATTTGTACATCTGCTCTTCATTCCTAAGGTGGGAAGGCTCCCTCATTTCTGATGATTAGCTTCCAATTGATTCTGCCATGTACCCAATTGAGTTTTTAAAGTAAAATAAGAGTTCAGACAACATTAAGTAATGGCATGGAAATTAAAAACACAGCAGGAAGTAGAGATAGAACACTCAATAACTCTGCAGGCATTCTGCAAAGAGAAGTATCTACAATCTACACACAAACAAGCTTTGAATATCATGAAAAAAATAAGTATATAAAAACCTAATAACATATCCAAGGCAATGATGCCAAATAAAAGCAACTACCATAATGGGTACATCCTCAAAGCATCAGTGTTTTTCTCCTAAAACAAATATATGTAAACTAATGTGAGGAGCATGTACATTTAAATGGAATTGATTTACATTTTAAATTGTAATGTAAGCCATGCGGCACAGGATCACTGACAGAAACAGGTAAGACAAATAATAACTCATCATGCAATAAATTGGAGCCTTTTTGATTATTGGTTTAAAAAAAAACCCTTCCCTTTCCTTGTAAGAAAGAATGTTATTAAATAAAATGGTACAAAAAACATACAAATACATAAAAATATAATGATAGGGTAATATGAAATATAAGCTTATATACAAGCACTGTGCAATGTTGAGATAGATAACTATACCTCGAGATAGGTTTTTTATTAATGTTGAAAATGATCATATTTTTCTTCTAATTTGCTTCGATATGCACTACAATGGAAGATCAATAACACCTCTGCACTGTAGCACTGCAAGAGAATGTGTTCCTCTTTTCTAACTATAACAAGGGTTATAGTTTTCTGGATCATTATATTCTCTTGATACTTGCCTGAAAAAACATAAAAACTGTGTTTAAGATAAATATTAATACCTTGGAATTCCCTTGCACATAACCATCGTTAAATCAGAGATGGAATCTACCTGGATAATTAGAATAATTCAAGAGACAAGTATGACCTGAGAGCTAATTTTGGACCAAGTAGACACCTGCAAACACATTTTGACTTATTATTACCTGGAACGGACTCCAAGAAACACAGCAAACAGAATCAATGGCTCAATGTTTACCAGTTCAGCACTCATTTTACCTTGATATGTAAAATGCACATGCACAGCAACTATCATGCAGACAGCTCCATCCTCCCTGACTGGAGAATCTGCAAATCATGGAAGGAGGCAGGATGACGAGGTCACATTCTCCTGGTACCCATGCTCGTAAGGTCACGGAACCCACTTGTCCTCCTACTGGGACTAATATGAAATGCTCTTGATTTGCTGGCAGGGAAGCAGTAACACCTGCTGCGTCTTCAGAAGGCAATGAATACCACACTTAACAAATGAAAGGGGAAACATCACAAGTCCACCATCAACCGTCAATCTATACCAGCAATAAAAGGCACTGAGCTTGAATGTTGTATCAGTTCTGAACCAAGCACTAACCAAGAACTGCAGAGGATGCATGCTCAGATATCATGAGAATATCTAGTCACACACAATCCTGACAGCCACCTAAGTATGAAGACCATATGCTATTCAACAACATACCAGTACCTTGATAGTTACCTGACATTTGCAACACATTCTTCTCGCAGTGTTCTTGGCATCCTGCACCTCACTTCATGGGAACCAGGAAAAAACAAAGAAGAGACAGTCCATTTAGAATCAATAAAATTTTTGGTGCCTACATAAACCATGGACACTGGGGACTTACCTGGATGCTTATATGATTATCAGGGACATCATCCTCTCCCCAGAGTCCAATGTCTCATAGCTGAACACCTGCAAACTCTCCAATGTTTATGGCTCCCCATGCAGGGCCTCAATAAGGCAAAAACAAAAAACCATACACAGAATGACTTTTCCATGCTTATGGTTTTGGTATCCATTTGATCACACCCATGACAAGTGTCCATTCACTGACAATAGCATTGCCAAGCTCTTTCTGACCTGAGGAGTGTGAGGGACACCTCACCACTTACTTGTTGCAGGACCTTGTTGGTAGCCTGCGCCAAGACCCACACTTATCTGATGTCTGTAAGGATCTGCGTTGAGTATGTTGTGCACCCCACTTTGATGCCAGCAGATCTGCAAAGAAAACACTGGAAATACTTCTTTAGGCCACACCTCCTTGCAGTAGAACATGTGAGAATTAAGTAGAACACTGTATGTTTTATGGAGCTCACTTTCTTTTCTATCTGAGTCCTTACGACACTCCAGGAGTACATTCTGGTAAGAGAAACCTCACTCCCTGGAAGGGAAATCTGCAGAAGTTAGAAGAGACAGCATGCATAGAGGTGAAAACCAGGATATTAACAAGAATCCCTGCCTTTTTACATACAACAGTAAGCATGGAAGACACCTTAAAGGCCAGACAGCATACATGAAAATGTGTTGATTACTGGTTGATATCAAGAAAAGCCTCTTCCTTCACCTCAAATGGCAAGGAGAAGCCAAGAATGCACAGGGAACTTTTGCAATGTTTCTACAAAAAGAAGTTTCTCCATGGCTGAAGGAGACAACATGACACAGACCTCATCACCAGCCAGGCCCTTCTCAGGATACCTGGAAGCAAAATATGGTACACAAGGTTAGGCAGAGATGCCTTTTTATCCTCCTTAATGAATAACAGGCCCCAAGAATGGGCATAGGTCCACTTTGACTCAGCTGACCACCAGCTGTTTTAACTTCAATTACTTTTCTACATCGCTACATATGCCTACCTGAGGGGAAGGTCAACAACAATATGCACAATCCATGGCATTCAGTGTGCCCTTTGTTCTGCAGGAACACCTGACCCTTTCCCTCCACCATCTCCACTAGCACAAGAGCATTTCACTCCACTGTGATACCAGAAGTAATTCCAGGAGAACTCTATCATGTAGAGATACTCAAGGATGACAACTATCCAGCTGCCAAGATTCCTGTACTTCTTGCTTTGAAGGCTGCTCCATCACAGTGTCATTGGACATAGGAAAAATCACTCCCAAGACACATGGATCCCTCAACATTTTTATCTTCTGCACTACATCAATGGCAATCTCCTCGTCACTGGATAGGCTTGGCATCACATTCACATCCTGGTTACCTGAACCCAAAGCACAGCTATAGCAACACTCACCAACCCCACTATCACTTCTCTAAATCTATGGACAATTTACCTGGAAGTTAGTGATGTTGAACCTGGATCACTGATATTCACAGGCTTACAGTGACTTCCAGACCTCTCCCTGGATAGTGTGCCAGGAAAACCTGTCCTTGTATAGTTCTCTTTTTTGTGTCAATCTGCACAGTCCCCACATCATCATATCACTTGGGGACCATGACCACCTCCAGACTCCTCCTACATCCCCACTGGCTACCTGCGCAATAGTAAATGAACCTTCTGGAGGAGATACCTGTCAAACTGTACTAATCCATGTCTCTAGAACCCAACACAGGAAAATGACCTCATGCCACAATGATTCCCCTACTAGGTCTAGTACAAAATACATGAGAGCTGCCAGACGAAAATCAAAAGCAGCTGGTGCTCTCTCATGACAGGAAAAAGGCACTGAACACCACAACTGCAAAATAAATGTTGAACCACTAGAAGTACACTGTCACTACTTAAATCTTTACCAGACAAAAAGGCTCAGAGGGTGAATCTGAAACCTACACCAGTCTGAAACCTACACTAGCCAAGTCCAGTACAATCTGAAACCTACACTAATCAAGTCCGATATTGTAGGCACACCCAGAAAGCATGAAAATGTCATTAGGCACACATTCCTGACATCCACCTGGATATCAAGGAACACGTGGTCGCCAATGAGGTATCAGCACCTGGATGCTTACCTGACATTTGCAAGAGGTTCTGTCCACAGCCTTCTTAACCTTCTGCAACTCTCTTCAAGGAACACAGAACGGGACCAGAGAGAAGATGGTGTTGGCACAAAGCCATGAGCATTTCATTTTCCTTCTTCCTCTATTATGACATTGAATGACACTGCAAACTTACCTGCATGCTGGGGTAAATGCCAAGGACCCATCCTGTCCCAAGTACAACCTCTCTTACGTGGAGACTTGCAAACTTTCCAGTGCTTACCACTCTCCTACCAGGGCTTCACAAACAAAAGTCCTGGACAGAAACACTCTTGCCCATTGTGCAACACATTTGACCTCATCGAAGCCAAGGGTGCCCTCCCTGACAGTAGCCTCACTGAAGTCCCATCCTTTCTCACCTGGACACCTGGAAATCAAGGATGCACTAGGAATGCTGAGGACGGCCTCATCACTTACTTGTGCATGGAGGGTTGTGAACTTTGTTGGTGTCTGGGAAAATGCACATACTTTCCTGAGCTCTTCAGCCATCTTCAGAAGTACTCCTCAGTGTGACCTCAGGATCACTTTGATTAAACATTGGGAATCCTGCTTTAGACCATGTTTCTTTGTACCTGCCCAGGGGACAAGGAGGTCACTGTGTTTCTTTGTGGAGCTCACTTTCTTCTTCATCCACATGCTTGTAATGCTCCATGGACAAAGCTTGGTAAGGGAAATCTTTTTTTTTTATTCTAAAAATCAAAACAGAAAAAAGGATAGAATTGATACAGAATTTCAAAAAATGCTAGGAAATGAACACTAGGATAATAATATTGCATATTATTATCTTAGAAGTAGCTGTTCAGGTTATAAGATCTAGGCATAAAAAATGATCAAACAATGCACCATAGATACTGTAATAATGAAAGGATAAGAAAGTGTTTGAAAAGAAAGTACAACTGGAATGGGGGAAAGGAAGAGAGGAAAACACTATGTGTATGTAGGTATACATACATAAATGTATGTATGTATATCTATGCAAGATAGATAACTATACTGCTAATCTCTGTTAGTTCATCCAGAAAAACAGTTTGTGCTGTCATTGTTTGATTGGTAAGGGAGATTTTAATCCTGGAATATTAACAAAAATCTCTGCCTCTCCACATAAAACACTAAAAACAGAAACCACTCAAAAGCCCAGACATCCTTCATCAAAATGCAATGCTTACTGGCTGATATTGGGGAGTCTCCCATTTTACCTTTACTGTCACATATGTTAAACAGCAGAGAAAAGCCAAGGGTTCAGACAGCCTCTTCCCTGGCTATTGGGTCCTGATCAGGGGTGTGGTCCAGCCCAAGCAGATCTCACCAATCCACTTTGGGCCAGGAGCCACCCACTGAAGCAGCCTCAGCCCTTGATTCAAGCCTGACTTGTCCAAATCCAATATGTCATCCTGCCGGTGATCTGTCTCTGGGGAATCCAGTTCCTAGCACTCACCAAAGTCTGTGCAGCTCTGCTTGCGGTCTCCACTCCCCGTTGCAGCGCCTCCTCCCACCAAGGGTCTCAAGCTCAGCAACCCCCATTTTCAGCAGGGCTGCGACCCCAGCTCAACAGTGAGTCACCGGACTCCAAGATGCACCCAGCTCAGCTACCGTAGCGTGCCCAGCTCCAGCCTGAGTGCCCTTTTGCAACATTCATTTGAAAACAAGAAATTGTCCCATGGCTGGAGATGGCAACATTTCACAAGATCTGATCACCAGATGGACCCTTTTCAGGATTCCTAGGGACAAATTACAGCAACACCAGGTTAGGAAGAGGCTCCTATTGACATGCCTGGCACTATTAGGTCTCTAGAACCACAAGTGGGTTAATGCCCACTTTAGTACTACCTAATTATTTGTGATCACAGCAAAAATATTTTTCTCCATCACTGTGTATACTTCCCTGAAGCAAAATCAAACAATGCCATGAGAAAACCACATTATTCAGCAAGTCCTTTGGTCTTCAAGAACATATGGGCCCTTTCTATCACCAAAGGCACAAAAGGCTTTCATTACAAACTGATATCAGAACCAATCTGAGTAGGAAACTATTATCCTGAGACACTCATCCTCACAAACTGCTCACCTGCCAAGATTCCTGTGCCTCCTGCTCAGAAAGTTGCTTCACCACAACGTCACTGGACCAAAGATAAGGTAATCCCAAGACATACAGACTGGTCAACTTTCAGATTTCTAGATGTTATACTCAGGTCAATATCCCTACCACTGGATTGGCTTAATTTCCCTTTCATCACTTCCCTTTGTACCTGCTCCTAAAGTACAGCCAGGACAACCCCCAGGGACCCCACCATCATTTACTGAAGTCCAATCAATGGAATAAGGCAGGGTCACACCTGCACTTACCTAAAACCTAGCAATATTCAACAGGAGGGCCTCTCATGGCTAACCATGAGTTTGAGACCTCTCATTGCAGACTGTCACAGTAAGTTTTGGATCCCTCCCTGGAAAAGAAGTCCAGTAAAACTTAGCCTTTTGTGATTTCTTTTAATGTACAGCCACCTGCACAATTCCAAAGTCATTATATCACTTGGGGACCAGCACTACCTCTGCACTCTGCCTACATGTGCACAGACTAGCTGTGCAACAGTAAATGGATCCTATGAGGAGATACCCACTGAACTGCTCCAGTCCATCAACAGAACTCAGAGTAGGAAAATTTTCTCTTTCTCTACTTACTTCTCTCCAAATAGTGTGAAATGCATGAGATCTGCCAGCTGTAGTTCAAAAGCAGCTGGTATTCTTTTATGAAACAAAAAAAAAGACACTAGCCTCCACACTTGCCAGATAAAGGCAGAACCATAAGAAGTTCACCATCAGCATTCAAATTTATACTCAGGACACAAAAGCTCTGGGGTGAATGAGGCATAGGCTCTGAACTGTACGTAGGCAATGTCTCCTTACGAATACATTGCTTATGTTTTGGATAACAATTACCATGTTGTCACCAAGGAGGGGCCACAACCTGATTCTCGCCTGACATTTCAAGAGGTTCTGTCCACAGCTTTCTTGGCATCCCACTCCTCTCTTTCAAGTGAGCCGAGGAAAGCGTGAGGAAGATATTGTCAGTGTAGAGTCAATGAGTATTTTGGTGCCCACATAAACCATTGAATGACACACTGGAAACTTGTGTGAATGCTGGGGTGATTGCCAAGAAAACAGTCTTGTCTCCAGAGGTGGACCTCTCATACCTGGACACGTGAAAACTCTTCAATTCTTACGGTTCCTTGGGCAGAGCATCAACAGGCAAAAACAAACTAACAAAAACCATGGGCGGAATCACACCTTCTATGCTCTTGGTTTTGGCATTTATTTGACATTGCCCATGCCAAAGGTCATCTGACGGTAGGGTCTCTATCCAGTCTGACCTGGGTACTTTGAAATCAAGGAGGGACTTTGAGTACTGAGGAACACCTTCCTCACTTACCTGTATATGGGGAGTTTGCAGGATATGTTCGATAGCCAGACCCAAAGCCCACACTCACCTGATGAATTTAGACGTCTGTATGAGAATATTGTACTCCTCACTGTGACATCTAGAAGTTCTGTAAAGCAAAAAGTCAGGTGGGGGGATACTGTTTCAGTCCACATCTCCTTATACCAACGTGGATGAGAATTAAACGGGATCACGGTGTTTCTCTGTGGAGCCCATTTTCTTCTCTAACTGGATCCTTATACTACTCCACAGGCAAAAGTATGGTAAGAGAAATTTTACTCCTTTGAAGGGAAATCTGCAGACATTGTAAACGATAGTATCAGTTGTGGGAGAGACTTGAATATTAACAAGAATCCCTGCCTTTCCACATACAATGGTAAACATTTCAACCACCTCAAAGATCAGACATCTTACATGAAAATGTGATGCTTATTGGTTAATATTAGAAAGAGTTTCTCAATATACCTTTGCTATCGCACATATAAACAGCAGAGAAAATACCCAAGAATACTCAAGGATCTTTGTGCAATGTTCATGTGAAAAGAAAAAGCTTTCCCATGGCTGAAGACAGCAACATCTCTGAACACTTGATCACCAGCAGGGCCTTCACAAGACACCTGGAGACAAAATACGGCAACATTAGGTTAGGCAGTGGTTGCTTTTCGAACTTAAGAAACATCAAGGCCTTGGGAAGCAGACTGTGTCTACTTTAGAAATTACCCAAGTATCTGAAAGCCTTAAAAAAAAGTTTTATTTTTCTCTACATAATCCTAAATGAAGGGAAGCCCAACTACACCATGTGAATGCTATGTCATTCTACGTGGACTTTGCTCTCTACTAACACCTGGTCCATTCCTTGGCCATCATCACTGGGATAAGCTTTTTACTCTACATTATCGGAACCAATCTAAGGGACATACTATCATGCTGAGACACTCATCTTCATCAAAGAGTCAGTGCCAAGATCCCCGTGCTTCCTGCTCAGAAAGCTGTTCCACCACAGTGACATTAGAAGAGGGAAAAAGTTATGTCACACCACCTGGTTCTCTCAACATTCAAACTGCTGCATGCAATAACAAGGTCAAACTGCTGGTCAGTGGACTGGCTTACTTCTCCCTTTATTACTTTCCTGGGCACTTGAACCCAAAGCTAAGTCACAACAACACACAGACCTCACCATCACTTCCTGAAGTACCTGGAGGTCCTCTGATAGGTGTTACAGGGCACCTGCACTTACCTGGAACCCGGCAATGTCCAACAAGAAGTCTATTATGACTAATTGTGAGCTCTGGACCTCTCACTGGAAAAGATGTCCTATCAATTACCTGCCAATTTTCTGTCCACCTGCCAAATCTCCACATCATCATATCATTTGTGGTCCGCTGCCAGTACAAGACACATAGGTACTCAAGGAGGTGCTGTGCCTGTGTAAATGGACTCCCTTGAAGAGACAGCTGCCAAACCAATCCAAGTCATTTCTCAGGAAGCCACCCCGTGACAGTGATGTGTTACTGGACTCATTCTCCTACTGGGAATAATATGAAATGCACTAGATCTGTTGAAAAGGATTCAAAAGCACCTGACGCTGACAGTAACAAGAAGTCACTGAATACCACACTTGACAAATAAAGGCAGAACCAAGAAACATTCATCATTTACATGCAAATCTAAACCATAAAAAACAGGCTGTGAGTGGGAACATGGCCTAGGCTATGAACCCCACACCAGCCACAGCCTGACATGATTGTGCTTCCCATAAACACTAGACATCTTGTTGTGTGCACTCTCCTGACATCCACCTGGATACTCAGGACAACGTGTGCTCCACGTGGAACCACCACCCTGTTTCTTCCCTGATATTTACAAGTTTCTGTCTGTGGCCTCCTTGGAATTCTGCACCTCTCTTCAAGGAATCTGTAAAAAACATGGAGAAGGTGGTGTCACTCTAGAGCCCATGAGTATTTCAGTGACTCAGTAAACCACTGAATGACTCTGGAAATCCACTTGAATGCTGGGAGGATTGCCAAGGAACAGGTCCCATCCCCAGAGTTCAAGGTCTTTACCTGGACAACTACAGACTCTCCAGTGCTTACTGGTTCCAAGACAGGACCTCAACATTCACAAAACCTAGACACAATAACTTCTATGCTACCCTTCCCACATCTGTTTGACCTCACTTATTCCCAGTTCTCACTTATAGACAGTGACATTATCAAGGGTGAAATCTCTTTTTTTTTTTTTTTTTTGGTACTGAGGGTCAAACTCATGACCTTGTGCTTGCCAGGCAGGCGCTTACACTGCTGAGCTAAATTTCCAGCTCCAAGGGTGAAATCTTTTCTGAACTGAGCAACTTCAAATCCTGAGGGGCCCAGAAATACACAGGAAGAGGCTTTTCCTTTGCCACGTGCATGTAGAGGTGGTGGGACCTCACTGTTGCCTTGGGCCCAACCCCAACATAACTTGATCTTTCTAAAATTCTGCTAGATTACATTGCAAGTCTTGCCATGACCACAGGATCCCCATGAAAATCACATTGGAAATACTGGTACACCACTCCTTACACCAGCACTTGTAAGAACTGAGGTCAATGTGTTTGTGTGCTGAACATACTTGCTTCACTACATGATTCCTTGCAGAACTGCACAGGTAAAAGACTGGCAAGAGAAATCTTACTAACTCGCCTGGAAACCTGTAGTAGAAGTTTCAAAAGTCAGTATCATTGGGGTGGCATCCTGCATGTTAAAAATAACCCCTGAATTTCAGTAAATAACTGGAGCATGGAAAATGCTTTAAGAGCCAGCAATCCCAGAAGTAAATGCAATGCTCACCTGTGGCCATCAGAAAGAGTCTTTTGTTTTATCTTTCTTGTCACACGTGTCAAACAGCAGATAAAAGAAAAGACTGCAGAAGAGCCCTTTTGCAATGTTCATGTGAAAAGAGTTGTCCCATGGCTGAAAGCAGTTACATCTTGCAACATTTGATCATGAGCAGGGCACTTCCAAAGAAACCTGGGACCACATATGGCAACCAACCGATTAGGCAGAGGCTCCATGTCAACACTGTTAAAGAACATCAAGCCCTGAGAACCAGCCTATGTCCATGTTAGGACTTACCTGACCCCAGACTCTTTCTACATGGCTGCATATGTTGTCCTGAAGGGCAGCCCAACAGCAACACATGAAAACCACATCATTCAGGATGCACTTTGTTCTGCAAGGACAATGGGCCTCTTCTTGGCTTTCAACAATTGCACAAAAGGCTTTCACTCCATACTGATATCAAAACCAACCAGAGGATAACACCATCAACCCCAGTCTTCATTAGCTGCTCATCTGCCAAGATTTCTGTACTTCCTGCTCAGAAGGCTGCTCCAACACAATGCCACTGGATGAGATAAAAAGCAATCCAAAGATACATAAATCTCTCAACTTTCATTATTTTGCACATCCTACACCAAGGGCAAACTCCTGGTCAATCTATTGGCTTAGCACCTTATTCCTCACTTCCCTGTGCAGCTGAATTCCATACACGGTCACATCAATACCCAGGAACCTCACCAGTACTTCCCAAATTCCATGGAGATCCCTTGCTGCAAGGGAAGACCACACCTGCCCTTACATGGCACCTGGCGATATTCAAGCTTCGCCAAGCTTTAGAGACTTACAGTGATTTCTAAATCCTTCCATGGAAAAGGGGCTTAGCGTAGCTTATCCTTTTCTGGTCCCCTTTCTGTGTTCCACTTTCACATTCCCTTGTCATTTTTTCATTTGTTATCTATCTCCAACTCCAGATTCCTTCTACATACCCAAAGTCTACCTTGCAACAGTGAATGGACCCTCTGATGAGGTAACTCACAAACTGCTATAATCCAGATCTTTGGAACCCAAGCTAGGAAAATGATTTGCTGGCCTACTTATTCCTCTCTGGGTCTAGTATGAAATGTAAGAGTCCTACCAGCTAGAATTCAAAAGCATCCAGTGCTCCCTCGTGATAGCAAGAAGGCACTGAACACCACATCTGTCACATAAAATTAGAACCTTCAAGATTCTACCATCAACACTGAAATCTGTATCAGACACAAAGATTTTGAGGGTAAATGGGGTATAGGCTCTCAAACCTACACTAGTCACATCCTAAGGTGATTGTGCTTCCAGTAAACTTGAGAAAACCTCATTATGAATGTGCTCCTGACATCCACTTGCATATGTAGAACCATGTGGTCCCTAATGAGGTACCAGTATCCTAATTCTTTTTTTATTGTAAAGAGAATAAATAGTAAAAAACAGAATAAAGCCAATCAAAACAAAGCAGTGAATGCTGTACAGAATTTCAAAACAGGACAAGAGGTTATCAACAATGGCTATCACATTATCTTGTTACCTTTACAATTGTTGTCCATTCCCTCAGACATAATAAAATCAAATAAAACAAAACAAAATAAACCCAATCAAAACAGAGCATTGAGTAAAACAAAACAAAAAATTGGAACAAAACAAAACAGTAAGAATAATACTGGATTTCAAAAACAAGACAGAAGGAAATCCCCCTTATTTACCATATTGCATACCATCATTCTCCCAATAGCTGCTCAGACTACCGGCCTTAGGTCTGCAAAGTCAATTGAACAATACAAGCATTTAGCTGTTTTTGTATCTCAGCTGCTATTAACTCAGCTTATCCTCTGAAGCGGCTGGTTGCTTATAGGGGGTCAGGTAAGAGGGTTCTTGATTCTCAGCTTGACTGCCAGTTGGCTCACAGGAAAGGAGACCTGGCTTCTCTCTTCCTGGTCCCTGCTTGGTTTGTGTGGCTTATGGGAAGCTCAAACTAGCCTTCTTGATGTGCTCATCCCAGACCCTGCGTGGCCTCTGCTGACTCAGGGGAAAAGCAAACTGGCTTCTCTCTTTCTGGACCCCACATGGTCTGCACACCTCCTGGGAAGGCGACCTGGCTTCTCTCTTCCTGGGCCCTGCCTGGTTTGTGTGGCCTAAGGGAAGCTCAAACTAGCTTCTTGATGTGCTCATCCCAGACTCAGTAGCATTTCGATTCTTACCAGACATTTTCAGTAGGTCCTGCTCACAGTCTTTTTGGTATCCTGCACCTCTCTTCAAGACAGCCAGGAAAAAACATGAAGAGATGGTCCAGTTAGAATTGATGAAAATTTTGTGCCCAATAAATCATTGAAGGACACTGGAAACTTACCTAGATGCTGGTATGATTGCCAGGGACACCATCTTGTCCTCAGAGTTCAATGTCTCATACCTAGACACCTACAAGCTCTCCAATGCTTATGGCTCCCCATGTAGGGTCTCAACAAGCCAAAAAAATAAACCTGAAAGAATGACTCCTTTCATGCTCACTGTTTTGGCATCCATTTGACAACATCCATGCCAAGTGTCCATTTACTGACAGGAGTAACACAGAGGTCTCCATCCTTTCTTGCCTAAGCAGCTTGAAATCAAGGAGGGACCTGGAATACTGCGAGATCCCTTTGCTACTTGTGCATGGAGAGTTTGCAGGATCTTGCCGATAGCCTGGGCCAAGGCCCCCACTTACCTTATATCTGCCTGAGTAACTATACTCCCCACTGTGATATCAGAATGCCACAACATTTTTAACAGACAACTCTGAGTATATTTCTTTAGGTCAAGTCTCCTTAGACCTGCACGGGTGAGATTCAAAGATGTCATTGTTTATCTGTGGGTAGCCCACTTTCTTCTTTATCTGGATCCTTTTGTTACTCTGTGTGCAAAGCCTGGTAAGAGAAATCTTACTCCTTTAAAGGGAAATCTGGAGAAGTTGCAGGGGACAATAATGGTAGTGGTACAATCCTGAATATTAATAAGAATCCCTGTCTCTCCACATACACAGAAACCACCTTCAAGTCCAGATATCCTATACAAAAAGTGTGATACTTATCAGTTGATATTTTAGAATCTCTTCTTTTACATTTACAGTCACACATGTCAAACATGAGGACAAGGATAATAGTTGTCAAAGGTCCTTTTTCAATGTTTATGTGAAAATAAGAAAGTGTCCCATGGCTGAAGATGGCGACATCTCACGGGACCCGATCACCACCTAAGCCCATTGCAGAAAATCTACTGACAAATCATTGCAAAACCAAGTTAGGCAGAGGCTTCTATTCACCCTTGTTGGGAACATCAGGTCCTGAAAATCAGGGTATGTCCACTTAAGGAATTACCTGGCCTTCTGTAATCCTGACAGAAAGCTTTTCTCCACCTTGCCCTTTCCATGGGCATCACCACTGGCACAAAAGTCTTTCATTAAGTGCTGATATCAGGACCAATTTAAGAGGCACATTATTATCCCAGGACATTCTTCCTCATCAATGGGGAGATTCAATACCAAGAATCGTGTGCTTTCTGCTCAGAAGACCGTTCCACTACAGTGTTGATGGATGCAAAGCCATCCTATTACACCTAAGTCTCTGAATAATCAAAGTTTCTGTATGTAACACCATGTGCCAACCCTTGTTCACTGGCTTAGTTCTCCTTTTATTACTGGTATCAAGACATAACATGTGGTCCTCACTACCACTTACTGAAGTCCATGGAAATTCCCTGATTGGTGCCACAGCCAGGACCACACATGCACTTGCCTGGAACCTGGCAATGTCCAACGAGATGGCCTCTCATGACTAACTGTGAGTTCTGGACCTCTCACTGGAATAGATGCCGCAGATATTCTATCCTTTACCCATCCACTTTCCCATGTCCACCTGCCAAAACTCAACATTATCATATTATTTATGATCTATTGCCACTACCTATGGACTAGCTGTGCCTGTGTAAATAGACACACTTGAGAAGATAGCTGCTGAACTCCTCCAAGGCACTTCTCTGGAAGTCACCCTATGACAATGGTCTGTTACCCAAATCATTCTCCTACTGCGAAAAATATGAAATTCACTAGATCTACTAAAAGGGATTCAAAAGCACCTGGAACTCCCTCCTGTTATTAAGAAGGTACTGAACATCACACTTGACAAATAAAGGCCGAATGAGGAAAGGCTCATCATTTGTACTTAAATTTATACCAGAAGAAGGCTCTGAGAATGAATGGGGCATAGGCTCTGAGCCTTCCACTAGTGGAGTCCTGAAAAGATTATGCTTCTAGTAAACATGGGATATTTTGTTATGCACACACTGATGACATCCACCTACAGACAACAGACCACGTGGTCTCCAAAGAGGTAACAGTACCCTGATTTTTACCTGACATTTGCAAGAGGTTATGTCCATATTCTTCTTACCATTCCATAATACTTCTATTCAAGGGATCCTGGAAAAACAAAGAGAAGGGATATTAGTGTGGAGTCAGTGAGCATTTTGGAACACCCCTAACTCATTGAATGGCACTGGAACCATGCCCGGGTGCTAAGATGATTCTCAGAGAAAAATTCCTTTCTCCAGTGTTGAAAGTCTCCTACCTGGACATCTGTAACATCTCCTGTACTTTCTGTTCCCTAGGCAGAACTTCTAACAAGCAAAAAACCAAGGCAGAGGAACTTCTTCAATGCTGTCTTTTTGACACCCATTTGACTTTGCCTATTCCACTGCCCCATCACAAACAGTATAATTGTCAAAGACGCCATCCTTTGTGACATGAACACTTCTGAATCCTGAGGGGGCTGGGAATACCCAGAATAGCTGCTCATTAACCTGTGTATGTGGGAGTAGTGGAACCTCATTCTGGCCTGGTCCCAAGCTCACACACACTTGGTATCTCTAGAAATCTGCTTGAGCAGACTGTAAACCTTGCTGTGACTACACAATCCCTGTGGAAAACACACTGGGAATGCTGACTGAGGCCACTCCTCCTTGTACCAGCATGTGTGAGAAATGAGATCACTGCTTGCTAAGCCCACTTGCTTCACAGCAAGATTTTTGGTAAAATTTCATGGTAATATCCTGGTAAGAAAGGTCTCACTACCTTGAATAGAAACCAGTAGAAATTGTGTGACATCCGAGATATAAAAAAAAAACCAAAACCCTACATCTCAATAAATAACTGGAGCTTGGAAAACCTCTTATCAGTCAGCCACCCAAGAAGAAAGTTCATTGACTACTTGTAGTCATTGGGAAGACTTTCTTTTGTACCTTTGTTGTCACACAGGTCAAACAGCAGGAAAAAAAAAATAAGGGACTCCAATGGCCTGCTTACAATGTTGATGTGTGAAAAGGTGTCCCATAGCTGTAGATGGCGACATCTCACAAGACAAAATATGGCAAAAGCAGTTTAGGCAGACACTTGCTTTTGAACTCTTAAGGAACATCTGACCCTAAGAATGGGGTCATATGAATAGGCCCATATGAAGACTCACCTAAGCATCAGTACTCTACACTTCAAACACTTGTCTGCACTGCTGTAGACATCTACTTGAAGGGCCGTCCACAAACACAACACAAAACCATAGTATTCAGCATGTACTTTGCTCCATAGGGGCACCTGGATCTTTCCTCAGCCATCCCTAGTAGCACAGAAGTAATGCACTACATCACAATACCAACAACAGCCTGAGGAGAAGTCCATCAGGCCCGGGTACTCAACCTCATCAACTGGTCACTGCCAGGATTCCTGTGCTTCTTACTTAGAATACTACTACAATGCTACTGGAACAGGTGAAAGGCAGTCCCAAGGCACATGGATTCCTCAAAATTCATTTAACTGTACATTACTCCAAGGGCAAACTTCTGGTCACTGCATTTGCTTATTACCCGTTTCATAACTTTCCTGGGCACCTGTGCCAAAAACATGGCCGTGGAAAAATGCAGGGATCTCACCCTCACCTATAAAAGGCCATGAAAATCCCCTATCTGGTGTTATAAGGGAGGCCCACATCCACACTTACCTGGACACTGGAAATGTTCAACCAGATCACCAGTGTTCACAGGCTTGCAGTGAGTTCTAGACCCCTCTCTGGAAAAAAAAGGCCAAGAAAACCTATCCTTTTTTGATTTCTGCTGTGTCACTTGCATGCATCAATCCCCATGTTACTGAGTCACTTGATGTCCATTGTCACCTCTGAACTCTGTTTTTTTTTTAATTTAAAGAGAAAAGAAACAGAAAAATGGTAGAAATATTACAGAATTTCAAAAAAAAAGATAAACAGTAAGAAATCACTAGCTAATAAATTACATATTGTCCTTTTAGAAATAGTTGTTCAACTTACAAAATTGAAGCATACAAAGTGGACATTCAAGCAGTAAGACTGCAAACAGATGTGTTCACCAATCCAACAAGAACTTTGAAATATGATTATCAATCCTACACACTTAAATATACATACAGATATCTCTTTTATAGCACTTCCTATTTCCTCTTTTTTACAATAGCAATTATACATTTTTAAAATTTTATTTAAAGAGAAAAAAGCAAAACAGAAAAAAGGGTAGCAACAGTACAGAATTCTAAAAGAAAAAAAAAGAGTAAAAAACACTATGAAATCACTAGTTGATAAATTACACATTGTCATCTTGGATGTAGTTGTTCAAGTTACAAAATTAAAGGACACATAGTAGACATTCAAACAGTGAGACTGCAAACAGTTCTGCTCAAAGATTCAGCAATATGATCATCTATTTTACGCACTCAAATTTACATGCAGTTATATCCCTTAGAGCACTTTCTTTTCCTCTCTTTTTTCCAATAGCAATAACACATTTTGGGTCTTATTACTCTTATAGTTCTTACTTTTTACACTAGAGACACAATGTGATATTTATAAATATGATGAGGATAGTCTCAAGTTGTCTCCATTTACCTATGAAGGCCACAAGTTCATCCATTTTTATAGTTGAGTAACATTCCATTGTATAAAAATGCTACATCTTTTTCATCCACTCTGTTGATGGGCATCTTAGTTGTTTCCAAGATTTAGCTATTACAAATTATGCCACTATGAACATGGGTTCACATATATCACTGTAGTATGAACTTTCCAGTTCTTCTGGGAAAATACCCAGGAAGGGAATAGCTGGGCTGAATGGAGCTTCCAATCCTAGTCTTCTGAGAATTCTCCATATGGATTTCGACAGTGGTTGCACCAGTCTACATTCCCACCAACAGTGGAGCAGTGTTCCTTTTTCCACGCAGCCTCACCAATATTTGTTATCAGTTGATTTCTTGATGGCAACTATTCTTTCCAAAGTGAGGTGAAATCTCAATGCCGTTTTAATTTGCATTTCTCGAACGACCAGTGATGGTGAACATGTCTTCATGTATTTATTTGCCATTTGTGTACCTTCCTCTGAGAACTGTGTGTTCCTCTCAGATTTTGGAGAGGGTCTTTGAATTTGGGGGGCTTGATGTTTTTTAATTCTTTATATGTTCTGGATATAAGTCCTTTTTCTGAGGGGTTGCTGGCTAAAATTCTTTCCCACTCTGTGGGTTTACTTTTCACTCTGTTGGTGACTTCTTTTGAAATGCAGATACTTTTCAATAATATGAGATCCCAGTTGTGGATTCTTTGAAGTGTTTCCCGTGCAGTTTGAGATTTGTTCAAGAATTCTCTGCCTACCACTATGTCTCCAAGACTTCAACCTTCCTTGTCTTCCAGTACATTTAGTGTTTCTCTTTTTTTAATATTTAGGTCTTTGATACATTTAGACTTCAGTTTTGTGCATGATGATAGGCACGGATCTAGTTTCAGTCTTCGGCATGTGGAGAGGTAATTTTTCCAACACCATTTATTAAAGAGGCTATCCTTCTTCCAGTGGATCTACTTAGCCCCTTTGTCAAATATCAGGTGGCTGACTGTTTTGTAGTTGTGCTTCCATCTTCTAATCTGTTCCATTGATCCTAAGGTCTATTTCTTTGCCAGTACTATGCTGATTTCATCACTGTGGCTTTATAGTACTGTTTCAAGTCAGGAATTGAGATGCCTCCTGCCTTGCCTTTGTTGCCCAGAATTGCCTTGCTATTCTAGGTTTCTTCTGTTTCCAAATGAATTTTAGTACTGTTTTCTCTAGATCTGTGAGGTATGTCAATGGTATTTTGATTGGGATTGCATTAAATCTGTGTAACAGTTTTGGGAATATGGCCATTTTCACAATGTTGGTTTTTCCTAACCAAGAGCAAAGAATATCCTTCTATTTTCTAATATCCTCTTCAACTCCTTTTTCAGCATAGTATAATTTTCAGCATATAGATCTTTTACATTTTTAGTTAGGTTGATTCCTAAGTATTTCAGTTTTTTAGATGTTATTGTAAAGGGTGATATTTCCATAATTTCTCTCTTGGTGAGTTTTTTTGTTTGTGTACAGGAATGCTATTGATTTTTGAGCATTGAAATTCGTATCCAGCTACACTTCTGAACTTGTTTATTACCTCTAGTAGTCTTTTAATGGAGTTTTTTTGGGTCTTCTATATAGAGTATCATGTCATCTGCAAATAGTGATAATTTAACTTCTTTTCCTATCTTTACTCCTTTCATTTCTCTCTCTTGTCTGATTGGCCTGGCTAGTATTTCCAGAACTATTTGAAAAGGAGTGGTGATAGTGGACATCCTTGTCTTGTTTCTGATTTTAAAGTGAAAGCTTTCAGTTTTTGTCCATTTAGTATAATGTTGGCTGTTGGTTTGTCATAGATGGCCTTTATAAGGTTGAGGTAGACACCGTGTATTCCGAGCTTCTGAAGGGTTTTTATCATGAACATGTGTTGGATTTTTATTGAAAGTTTTTGCTGCATCTATTGAGATGACCATGTGGTTTTTGTTTTTGGCTCTTGATTTTTGTTTTTGTCTTTGTTGATGTGGTAAATTACATTTATTGATTTGCATGTTAACGATCCCTGCATTCCTGGAATGAACCCCACTTGGTCATGATGTATAATCTTCTTGATGATTTGCTGCATTCTATTTGCCAATATTTTATTGAGAATCTTTGCATCAATGTTCATTAGTGAGATTGGCTGATAGTTCTCCTTTTTGGTTGGGTCTTTCTCTGATTTTGGTATCAGAGTAATACTTGCCTCCAGGAATGATTTAGGGAGGATTGCTTTCTTATCAATTTCATTGAAGAGTTTAAGAAGTACTGGCATCAAATCTTCTCTAAATTTCTTGTAGAATTCAGCTGTGAATCCATCAGGACCTGGGCTTTTCTTTGTTGGTAAGTTTTTAATTACATTTTCAATTTCAATAGCTGAT